>AYEL01076766.1:0-15912 GCA_000484575.1 Olivierus martensii
TAGTGCTAAAAGTAGTGAATGCTTTTAAAGGTCAAAGTAATAAGGTGATTAAAAAATGTGATAAAAATTATGGTTTCCCGTCGGAAAAATCTTTTGACCTGCAAATAACCTTGATCTTTGATCTAAACCTTAAGGTCAAGGGTATATCCGATTGTGAAATTTTCCGCTCTTTCCATTGCCGGGATCAAAAGTAGGTCTTCCCATTTAAAAAAACTGACTTGACCCTCAAATGACATTGAAGGTCAAGGTCAGATTTAAGGTCACCAATTGATTCCCCTTCGAAACCCAACAACTTTTGTCTACAACTTTTTTCGAAATAATGAGATCCAATTAAGATATTTCGTTGTCTCAAGATAAAAAAAACTCACCCTGTATATTATAGTATGATGTAATATTACTAGTATTAGTAATATTGATATTTGAAATCAACAAAACAATATATATGATAAAAGAAGGGCCCTATAAAGTTTCCATGTAAGGTGATCAAAATCTCACCCTGTATATTATAGTATGATGTAATATTGATATTTGAAATCAACAAACAATATATATGATAAAAGAAGGGCCCTATAAAGTTTCCATGTAAGGTGATCAAAATACTGTGTTCAGCTCCTGTGCTGATGTTTGCATTATATGTATTTTCCAAACTTTGCATTATTTCATTGTATCTAAAATCTTTCCAAAAAAAAGATTAATACTGGAATATATTTTTCATAGCATAAATCACAGTACATAATAAAGTCTATTATTTGTTGCTTGGTTGGAATGATAAAAGAATGTTTTTTGAAAAGTATAAAGGAAAGAATTATTGTTAAGGAAGATTACTACAGTTTTGCTACATTGCTATTGTTAAAAAAATTAAAAAATATTTTTAACTGGTTAAATTTGTATGGCTAAAAATATAGAACTGAAGAAGGCTTAAGAAGCCGAAATGCATTTTTTAATATAGTCGTGCATCCAATATGTATTTTTAAAGAAATTTTTAAGTTTTATAATAAACCATTTCTTCTCAAATACTTTTTATTAGGAATAGTCATAAAATTGTTGCAATAAAACAGTGTTTAAATAATGGAATAATTTATAGATTCCAGTAAAAGATTGTGGCATAGTACATAATGTTTAAATTTAATATGCTAGACATTTGACTCTACAAGTTTTTAACCTGAAGTGGTCTGTAGACTGTGATCACTCCTATTCAGAGGTTTTATTAAAAATTTTTTTTTTAAACTAATAAAACCAGGAATCTCTAATGAGAGTTCCCTCACAGATATGAATATTTTTATAAATTGTGATAATTTTAAAGATACTTTCTTAAAATTTTAGTATTTGATCCTTGTTTCATATCATCAAAATTTTTTTTTTAAACTAATAAAACCAGGAATCTGTAATGAGAGTTCCCTCACAGATGTGATAATTTTAAAGATACTTTCTTAAAATTTTAGTATTTGATCCTTGTTTCATATCATTTCAGATTTTATAAAAAAAACTTTTTAAATTTTCACAAATTTGATCCTGTAAATGAATTTCATTCTGTATATTTTTTCTTATATAATGAGAATTTTTTCTTATACATATAATTTTTATGTATTTTATTAGATATCACCTCTTTTTATTTGTTTATTCTTAATTTGTTATGTTTTTAATCAATTTCCATTAAATTGTAAAATATTTCATACCTTTTTAAATTTTCACAAATTTGATTCTGTATATTTTTTCTTATCTAATAAAATACATAAAAATTATGTCATTATATATCACCTCTTTTTATTTATTTATTCTTAATTTGTTATGTTTTTAATCAATTTCCATTAAATTGTAAAATATTTCATATATACAGTATATACTAATCCAGCAATTATTTGATTTTATTATATCTTTACTTTTTTAACTTCAGAGTAGAGTTGGACAGATTCAATGACGAGAAGATTTTAAAAAGGCCAAATAATTGGTCTCTTGCATGGACTCTGCTAAGATTGTTTCTCTATTGATAAAATTATATATATGAGAGGAAAACAGAACATTCTAACTTTAAAAGATATTTATATATAAAAGAAAACTTCTGAGTAGAGTTGGACAGATTCAATGATGAGAAGATTTTAAAAAGGCCAAATAATTGGTCTATTGCATGGACTCTGCTAAGATTGTTTCTCTATTGATAAAATATATATATGAGAGGAAAACAGAACATTCTAACTTTAAAAGATATTTATATATAAAAGAAATCTAATTCATTGTTTTTATTTATAATTCTGAAATGTTTTTCCAGCAACATCTGTAAAGAATGTTAAACCAAATATTTCCAGCCAAATTAACCCCCTAGTGTAATAATTCTGAAACTTGTAATAACTTAATTAAGATAGCACCATTTAGTATTTAATAATTAGACTATTATTTTTAAATTTCCCAAAATAAAATTTTGGCACTGCACTGGAGTTGAACCAGGATCTTTGGGATAGTGCCTTGACACCTTACCAGTTAGACTATGGTGGCATCCTAGTTAGTTTCAATTAGAGTATATCTGTAAAGAATGCATGGCATTTGACACACCTTTCCTCTTTGTTGAAGTAATATTCATCAATGCTTTTATATAATTTAATTCCATTGTTGTTATACATACAGATATATTTTTGCAATAAGATATGAAATATAGTTGTTAATTTCCTATTTATACTTTTTTAGGACATTTTATCACAATACCTGTCTAAATTTCTGAGACTAAATTTTGTTTGAATCAAAGAAAAAACTGATGATAAAATAATTTCTCTAGATTAGAAATATGATTGATTAAATATGATTTTATAGTTTCCCTTATTGTCTTAAAACTGTCTATTTTATGTTATCAGAGAAACAAAACTATCAATACCATGATCAAGATGGAAATTACCATCTTAGATTATTTGTAATGTAAAGAATTAATATGTAGTCAAGGGGTGTAAAATTTGGAGTACAAGCATATTTCCAAGGTCAACAAGTTGACTTCAAAGAGGCTTGTCTCATTTTGTAAAATAGGGATGATGCTTCAGAAACTATCATCTTTGTTTTAAAATGCTAATATAAATCAATTATTTTCTTCAGAATTAGAATTAAGAAAAATAAATCTTTTCAAAAATGGCTAATAATGAGTTGACATGAAATGTCAGCCAAAACAAAATGCAAAAATTTAAAATGTGATTATTTCTATAATTTATATTTGCCAAATTTTCATTTAAAGAAATAATTTATTAGAATGGACCTTCTTTGTTAAAAACTAGTTGAGAACTAACTAGTATTAAAACTAACCTTCTTTGTTGAAGAAGAAAGAATTGCTGATATACATTAATTTAAGAAAATTAGAAGTAGTGACTGATAAATAACTAAATTTTGTAGAAAGATAGGGTAGAGATTGATTGTTTATATAATGTGATGGAAAAAAATATCAGATTATAAGCACAAAAATAATTTTTACAACTAACAAAGATTGTTTAATATTTATATAAGAATAAACAATTCAGTCATAAATATAATATAAAGAAAAATATTTATAAGGCAAATATCATAAAATTGTTTCAAATTTTAAAAAGGGACTAAAAATTTATAAGGATTAATGTAAAATCATACAAAAAAATTACACACTTTTTGTCAGATTTTTAACCTCAAATATAAATTAAATGCATTAAAAAAAATATATATATGATTTATTGATAACTTTCACTTCTTCAAATACTATACCAAAATTTCATATTATTTGAAACTACATATTCATTCAAACAATAATAAATATTGATCAAATTACAAACAGAATACAAAAAAATATTTATTTTTATATCTAAATGCATATTTTATTGAACAGAACATGAACATTTTAAATTTTAAAAAATAAAATAAAATTTAAAATCATGAAGATAAATCCAGAGTTAGTAAAAGTAATGTATAGTTGATGAATTTTAGATTTTTCTTACTTCTAATTTTCTTAAATTAATGTATGTGTCTGATAAATAACTAAATTTTGTAGAAAGATAGGGTAGAGATTGATTGTTTATATAATGTGTTTTCTTCGTGATACTGTTGCAGATTTTTCTAGGAAAATCCCATAAGACGACACTTAAAAAGCAATTATTTTCGCGATTAATATAGACTTAACGCGAATTAACTACAGCACTTTTTAAATCTGTTCTTAAAATTTATTGTTTATTCAGTTCTTAAGACGGGAACTCTTCAAAATTACAACGAAAAGTTGCGATAAGTTATATACTAAAGTTCAAGAACTTTTGTGTCGGTTTAAAGATTACAGGAAAAATTTAATCTAAATCGATAATTTTTGTATAAAAATTGTAAAATACAATGTTTCTTTTCTTATTGAAAATAAGACTTTAAGTTTGTTTATTAAAAAAAGAATTAGAATATTATGATTTACCAAACTAGATTAGGTACTCGTCGTTTGTTTTTGTAACTATTGTGTGTCTCTGATAAATTTAATAAAACTTTCAAGTGTTTTCAATAAAATCTGCTTTATCCAGTACTCTTCCCTCTAAACCTAACTACTGCTTGAAAATTTTATTTGCAGCGTAGGAAAATGAATCGAAACCAATCTGCATTCTGTCAATCTTCATCTCAAACGAAGCGTTACCGATATCAGAAAGATAACCTAAATTTTTATACACGTACAGAAAAATAGAAAAAAACGAAAAATTCCCTAAATTTTGTAGGCTGGACATTGAAAACTCACCTTGTAATCTTCTCCATTTAATTGTGGGTTGTGGATAACCTGCAGCTTCGCAGTCTATAACTGCCATCCCTTCGTTTGCAACTGATGTATCTTGCGGTTCTTTTATCCAAACTGGCGATGCTTATAGAAAAAAAAAACATTCGAGAATTAGATATTTACGGCTCGCATTGTGCTAGTTTTACATTTTTTTTATGTATAAAATACCTATTTATCCTAATTCTGTAACGGCTCGAGAATAATAAGAAAAATAAAAACTTGGCACAGTTACCAAAGTTAAGTGCTGTTATAAAATTGCATATATATTATAAAAATGGTAGTAACAACAATTACAAGCGTAGAATTTCTTTACAAAAATTATTATTCTGCATCGACTAATCCCTTAATAAATTCCACGCAAGTGTGCTATACATTTTTATTCACTAACGTTTCTAAGGCTGAATGGTGGTAATCTCTCTAGACCTTTAATCTGAGATTAGACCCATATTCAATACTTTGACTCACATCTGGTTTCTATTCTTTCGTTTATGCGAGTTAAAAGGAACAAATATGATAAAAATGTGAGTAGGTAACATTTTTTGGATAGTTATTCAGCAAGAAAGCATAAACTGAATAGTTAGCGTTATTATGGTATTCGTTTCCTATAATAAAAATTCTCAGCATCATCATCATTTGGGACTCTTCTTCATCTTTGGATCCTTTCATTACGCTTTCGATTTTAAGTAAAAGCGCTGTTTTTATTAACTGAAATCGAGTTTTATTTTGCCTTAATTTTAATTTTTATTAGAAATTTTGTTTTAAATAAATCCACGTCGATTTTTTGGTATTCGATACTACCCCTTTGATATGCAGGGAAAACGTAAACCAGACTTTGGCACCAAGCCAAACTTTTCGATTCTAAAATCGCTATTAAATCATTAGCTATTTTACACATTCTGTTGTATACGCTATGTAAATATCCGAATTTGCTTCAAATATAAATTTCGACCGAAAAAAAAACCGAGTTTTCGTGCTAAACGCCATTCCGGAAAAATTTTCTTTTAGAAGAAGATTAAACGTATCCCAAGTACTTACCAAAAACTGATAACGTTGCAGTATGTGTGTCGCTGCCAGCAGAATTGTTGAGCACACAACTGTAATTTCCAGCATCTTCCCAACCAACAGAATCGATGTTTAATAAAGAATAGTCCTCGTGGGTCTTAACAGCCACATGGGCCGAAGGAACGACTTGTGTGCCATCTTTCAACCATTCGAAAGTAAAAGGAAGGCTTCCTTCTGATGGATTACATATCACTTTGACTGTTTTACCAGTAGTCAAGTTTTTCGGAAAGAAAAACGGTTGGATTTTTGGTATTTCTACTGTCGAAAAAAAAAAAAAAAACGAAAAATACGTAAATCAAACAATATAAAAAATACTTCATTTTTATACATTTTTTATCGCGTTGGAAAATAAAAAATTATATATATACTATATAGCAAAACGTACCTTCTGCACTCACTACGGCGAAGACAATGCAGGTTTTCACTAGTATATCCATTTTGGCGAACTATCCAACTGTTTCTTCCATGAAATAACGTTGGCACATTGTACGATTTGGATACATGATCGCGTGTTTGTAATATTCCTTACGATATTCGGGCGCACTTAACAAGTCGCTACAGGTGACACTGTACTCGCTCCGCAGATCTTCCTGTGCATGCCACTGAATATGGCGTTGCCTCGCCCAGCCTGTCCCTGTACAGCGCCATGCAGTGGCCGATGTTCAATGGAGCTTTCCCGCCTTTCGTCCGCAGTTATCTGCTGGAACTGACGTCACACAACATACTCGTATTCGGGTTATCTTAACACTTCACCCTTTTTTTGTTTTCTGTGTTTGTTGTCACGGTTTATCGATCGCGATACTACTAACCAACAAGAGAATACTGCATTCAACCACGTTAATTATCGTTTATACAACGATAACAGGTTTTACATGCATAATAAGACTTTTCTTCCATCCAATCTATAACGATAACAGTACGTTTTGTAATGGCTACCATGCCCGATTTAAAAGGAGAGGGGAAATAATAATGAATAGACTAATTCTGTAGCGTATATTTTATAAAATATACGCTACAGAAACTAGATAATAGAATAGTCGTGCAGGTTATAAAAAAAAGAACCATTATAGGTTTCGCAACTAACGACACGTACCAGTATATATGGAAAAAAAGGAAGGAAGTAATATACGTATATCCTTCTTGCTCGATTTAACAACATGTTTCCCTTTCTGTATCTGCAAAAAGATTATTTCTTTAATTCCTACATCAAAGATAATCCTGTAGAGCAGTTTATCCTTCCTTATACATAACCTAGCACGGATCAATTAAGATTGACAGCTAAGCGAAGTACATCTACAGCCATCCCCCGCTCTTGCTAGATTATATATATAGTCTGTGGAGACAGTTGTGCTACTCGGGTGATAGATAACGATAATGTGTACTTCGTGTCTCTCTTCTTTGGCTCCGACGCTACAGACCCCCTCCAACCGAACGAATGTAATAATAACTGGGTGCTTGCTTGGTTTTCACGATACGTTCGCGCCGTCACAGAAAAAATAAATAAAAGAATGGAGTATTTAATGAGTTTATTATATTAAACGCAAGAATTCTAAGAAATATTGACACTGCCATAGAAAAGCGCCAGTTATCGCCATCTTCCTCCAGATAAATCAAACATAAGTCCTTGTTAAGGAGTTCAATGGTAATTCCCTTAAGGAAGAGACTTGGCTCGTGTCCAAGTCAGTTTCCAGAATAGCATCTTCTGATAGAAAAATCAAGAATGAGTTGTTATATTATTATTATTTTTCTTCTTCCCTTTTCCTTTTCGTATTGAGATAGACATGCATCGTTATTGTTGTATATAAAAAAATAAAATAGAACTAATTTCTTGTAAACATCGAGAATTAGCTCGGTTTGTTTTATGCTTTCTGTCGTAATTCAGATTTTGAACATTGTCGCGAGTTTTAACCGAAAAAAAAAAAAAAAAAAAAAAAAAAAAAAAAAAAAAAAAAAAAAAAGTAAAAAAAAAAAAAAAAAAAAAGATACAGTATTCAAAAGTTACACCGACCACTTTGTTAATAGATAGTTGAGATTCGGTGTCAAAGATCAGTTAGCACTTAACAGAAGAGTCACTCCTTTCTTTGAAGATAATGAGTCGTTTTAGAAACTTAAAATTACTTTAAATAATTGCCAGTGAATCACGCATAAAAACAATTATAACTGTTATCCGGACGACAGCTTTTGCTAAGTGTAGATGTTGCAATTAGTCGTTATTAATTGAAAGACATTTACATAAGCAATGCCAACCGCTTTAAGACTGCACGACATATATCTATATACACATAGACACACACATACTATATACAATTTCAAATTAACGAAACACGAATCTCTCACGAAACCATAATAGCGGTCACACTATGCTAGATCAATACTTGTAGAAGGCATCATTTAAATAGATTTGAAACTTTATGCTCTGCCAGATTTGCGGTCAATCAACTCATAAAAAAGGAAGAAGCTGAAATATTAATCAATCAGTCATAACATTTATCCGAATTAAAAATAATTTTTATGACTTCATTTCTGTAGAGATTGTGGATTTCCGGTTTTCTGGAAATTCGGTTCTTCTGTTACGATTCGTTAAACTAGCTAACGAGTTGCATATTATTATTATTACGGCATTCTGACAAGATATGGGTTTTCTTTCTTATAAATTAATCAAATAATAAAAAAAAATGTATACTTACCTTTAACCTTTAAAGTAATCGTTTTGTGTAATGTACCTAGTCCATTTTTTACTTCGCAGCTGTAATGCCCCGCATCATTTACGCGTATGTTATAGAACGCTAGAGTGCCTTTAGAATCCATTTTCACGTATGGATCTTCTATTTCGTGCCATGTTTTCTTCTCATCTAAATATTAAAATTAAAGATTTTTTTTAATCTTAAGAAATATTACTCAATTAGGATTATATGACTAAACTATAATCATTATTAATTTATTTTTATGAGGAAATGTTGGCCATTTCCCGGAACTTATCACTTTCCTTCCTTCCTCTTTTTGTTTTTTTAACTCTTTTGCAAAATGACATTTCCATCTGAAAGATTGCATTATCTGCTTCCTAATATATGAAATATCATGCAAGGCTTTAAGCACCTACCTCGACTCCTCTTCCATGTGAAAGATGTATCTGGATTTCCATACGCTCGACACTCCAAAGTGGCATTATCACCCGCGGCTACGGCCAGATCTGCTGGTTCTTTCAACCATTTAGGCGGTCCTAGATCGAAATTATGAAAGATTTGTCTCAGGAGAAGAGAAATAGTTCACTTTATACAGACTATACGTACATTATAAAGTCAAATTGCAAACTATCTGGAGCAGAAAAATGCATTTTTTTTTTTTTCTTGTGTCGAAAATTGAATATATTTAGTTTTATCTTCAGGAATAAGTTTGGAATCGAAAACGGCCATGTGATCGACTGCGTCACTGTTGTCACATTTATCACATTTGACCTCCCACTATGACTCACCAGAGAGAGAGAGAGAGAGAGAGAGAGGGTGGCTCTCTGCAAAGGGTACTTTCGGAAGGAAAAGAGCGAAACATACTGTACTACCAATAAAAACGTCACCAGAAATAAATTCGCTTTACTTAACTGTAATAAATTACTCTACCTAGATATTAATTTAAGTAAAAAAATAAAAGGCGGAAAAATAAACTACTGTTATTATCAAATTGATTTTACTAGTAAAAACATAATGACACCTGCTGATTCATGCTTGGGGAGATAGTAATGCTCCTATGATGTCATTAATGACGTGTCTAGCAGGTGTACAACGGGTGGATTAGCAATATATACCCCGCATTTGTTGCAGCTATCACACAGTTCTAATAGAAATTGCTTGGATTATATTATGATATCTAAAATGATATATTAGTAACGCTTACGCTACTGTACGCGTTTAATATTTAATAACTCAAAACGTAAGGAAGTAGATCGGATTCCGATAATAAATTAATAAAAATAACTAAAACAAAAATTAATAATCCGTAACGCCTAATTTTATATATTACGTAGTTTCAAAAAATAAAAATAAAAAAATTTATTTACCTCTGACGATCAGTGTTGCAGTGAAATCGTCTTCTGAAGAAGTACTTCTCGCTATGCAAGTATAATTTCCCGTGTTTTCTACCGTAGCATTATTTATCATGAACATGGATGCAGCTGGGAGAGAATATATTGTCCACACTGTGTTACTTTCTATAGGTTGACCGTCTTTCTTCCAAAAAAAGTTTAAATCGCCTTTTCCTTTGGTTACGCCGCACGTCGTTTGTACTCGTTGACCTTCGTTTATGTTGTTTGGAAAGGTAAAAGGTTGTATTTCCACCACTAAAAATAATACGTAACGTAAGACGTAAATATTAAAATCGTTTCGTTCCGCTTCGCATAAAATATATCTTAATCTATATAATTTGTGCGTAACTTACCATTAGAAAACTGTGATTTTTAATCTCATATCGTATTAATGGAAGCAGTTTTTATATTTTACATTTTTATAATTTTTTTTTATAACTTTTATATGCGAAAAATATAAAAATTCTATACGCTGTAATACACGCAAAACGCGCGCTTTTTTTTTTTTTGCAAATATTCCGACTGCGAATTTAGAGAATTAATAAAAATTTTAGTAAAAATGTTACTTAAGCATTATTATCGGATAATGCGAGATAAAAGATAACGAAAACTTACCATCCGCATGAATTAAATAGGTAGATATTAGTAATATTAGCGGCCCGTTCTTCTCTATCCACATTTTCACTTAATTTTTTTTTTTTTTACACAAACACAACTGGTTTCAAAGAAATTCCATTCGTATTAACACGATATCTGTAGCCATTTTTTTCTTCCATTCGTTCACTTATTAAAACGCGTATATCCCCAGTAGCACCTCCACTATCTGACGTCCATATTCCACCAGACTGCAGTAGACATGGCGTTTCTTTGTCTTATCACATTGCACTGTTATAAGCGCCTCCTAACGGCTATCATCTCAACTAATTGCTTTAATTATATTACTCACCGTACATTCGTGTGATACAAAAGGTACAGATAACGAACGATACGATAAACAAAGTCAAAAAGTAGAAGCGGCAACATTTTCCTATTCGGAAAATCTGCGGTGAAGCATCTTATAACACGCGAGTGACACGTCCTAACGATTCAAATTTATGCGTTACAGACTCTTCTTGTTAAAATTCTTATGAAATCTCATTTATGTCAAGTCACACTAACTTTCAACTTCATATTAGGCGTTGTCTCTCAAGAAAAATCATTCTTCAGCATAATCGAGTTAAAAACTCGCGAAATGTTAATACATTATTACCTGGTTAACTTATCACTGTGGCAGAATTTTCGGCTCGATCTACTAATATTAATAAGCAGTCCTTCAACTATATCATTTTTATTGGTATTTTTATTATTTTTCTTACAAATTCATACAGTTTTTTTTTAATTATAAAAATTTCTAACACTCGTTCAAAAATGAAACTTTCATAATTTTCGATTAATTGAATTTTTTACTTTGGAAAAAAATGTTTTAAGATCTATATATATATATATGTAAAAGAAGGCGAAGAGAACTTATGGTCAACAGGACTCAATCAATACAGATCCACCATATTAGCAGAACCAGCGCTGCATTCACAGATCTGACAGTCACCAGTTAATATAATTGAACGTAAAGACAGTTCTGTTAGTCTCCAACATTACAGTTATATCCTGCTAGTTAAATATTATTATTTATTTTTTTTTAACTGTCTCCGATGATTAATCCGTTTCCTTTCTAATGTCGTCGTCCTGTAATTATTGTCCCATTGTAATATAACAATTTTAATACATGATCATTCATACGGTGTAATAAATATGATACAAATAATTGTAAAAGTTCGCGTATTCTGTTTTTTTTTTTTTATTCTTAATAATTTTATTATTATTATCTGAAGTACAAATAGTTTTGTAAAGAGTATAATTTTTTTTTTATATGTATGCGTGTAAGGACAACATCGAAAAAACATGGTACAAGATTGATGTCAAAAGAATGTACAACAGCATGCATTCTCTATACGAAATCTACAGTTCTCTCCCCCCGTCCTTTCTCTCTGTACACGCCCGTCTTCATATGGAAAAAAACTGCACTGTGTGATGGAAAATTATCACAATATTGTGACTCTAATGTATCTCACCAAATAAATAAAAATGGTAAATTCACTGCGGACTGTCGTATATGTGATCATCCCTTCGTTTTAATGAACTAGGCTTGGGATAGACGGGTCTGTCCTGTAAAATAAAAAAAAAAAAAAAATTGATGTTAAAAATATAAAAATTTGGTATATGGAAGAGTAAAATTGAACTATGTCACAGTTTATAATGGATCGAGTAATTAAACACGTCTACCTGAGGAAAAAAGGTTTTTAATTCTTGATTGAGGCATTCTTTGCTGTAATTGATTTCCGATTCGTCCATCATGGGCATTGTGGCATAAGGTGATGGATAATTCTCTTGGATGGAAGGGTCCGCCTGCACCAGCGGTCTGGCTTTGTCTACGTCTACGTAACGTTGCATGGTACCAGGCAATGATAAGTGCTTCTCTGCTGCCAGAGCTAAATAAATACAATAATAATAATTAGTGTAAGTCGTAAATGTGTGTCGAAACTTTTATAGGTTAACAACCTTTGTATACGTCAATAAAAAAAAAATTAGCCATTCAAAAGATATTCTACTGACCTCTTTCTATATGCTGCCTTTTTCTTCTCTTGGATGGAAGGGTCCGCCTGCACCAGCGGTCTGGCTTTGTCTACGTCTACGTAACGTTGCATGGTACCAGGCAATGATAAGTGCTTCTCTGCTGCCAGAGCTAAATAAATACAATAATAATAATTAGTGTAAGTCGTAAATGTGTGTCGAAACTTTTATAGGTTAACAACCTTTGTATACGTTAATAAAAAAAAATTAGCCATTCAAAAGATATTCTACTGACCTCTTTCTATATGCTGCCTTTTTCGAATTTTTCTGACGCAAACGCATGCCACGGTTATCACTATAACTATAGTTAACAGAGAAACAGCTACCGGAACTAGTACGGCTAAATCTAAATAAGGTGGATTAGCACCGCCGACCACAGACGATAAGAGAGCTGAAAGAGTAATTAATTTTGTTTTATTAAAATATATTTTCGGTAAAAATGGCTGAAGGGAGGAGGAGTTTTCCCCTGCCTAGTTGGATTTGAGATGACGTCAGCACTCACCTCTATCTTCTGTTCTGACAGCAATGACCTCACTGGGATCGCCTCGTCCGTATTGATTGGAAGCAGTGATGTAAAGTTGGTAAGTTTTGCCACTGTTGAGGTCGTTCAAAATGTAGGTGTTATCGTCCACCGAAGTAATGGGTACCTCTTGCCATTCTCCCTCCTCCTCTTTATAATAAATTGTATAACCTATAGAATAATATGTATATCTCATTAATATTCGATATGTATGCTGTTATATTAAAAAAAATCCATTTTATGTCGCCATATTTGCATTAAAAAGTGAATCAGACCTGTAACCGGATTATCAGATTTCTTAGCATTCCACCTAAGGGTGATTGATCTAGGAGACGTGGACAAAACGAAAACGGACGGTGGACTTGGCAAATCTAAAATTACGAATAAATAATGTCAAATAAAATTTATTCTCAAATAGTGAGAAAATAATATAAACACTTGCCTCCATCTAAAGTTCTGACTATGACCTCGTGTGATGCGGGACCTCCACCAGCAGAATTAAAAGCTTTAACGATAACGCTATAATCAGCAGCTTTAAGTAGATTAGTGAGGAAGTATTCTTGGGCTCTGTTGGGAATATATTCAACTGTTTTGTACGAATAAGGCTGAGTAGAATCTCTACTTTTGTATCCAATGTAATATCCTTTCAGATTACCGTTCCAATTGTCTCTGGGTGGTGGCTATGAGAAAATTACGATAATTTATTCCACTTATCAATAGGAGGATCTAAACTTTATTAAAATGTTTACCTTCCAAGTTACTTTTATAGTAGACGATCCTCCACTTTCCACCATAATATCGACTGGAGGCGCGCTTGGTTCTGAAATATGACGATAAAAAAAAAACATGTTTTATAAAAAAATACGCTATTATACGATTTTTAAAATGAAAAATACTTTATCATTGATTAAAAATATATTTTTAATGCTTTAAGAAAAAAAATGAACATTTTGTTTTCTACGCCAATATTGCCAAATACGAACGGGAATATCTTTTCATCTTGTTATTTATTCATTTGAATATAGGTGCTTGCTTTGTTAATCAGATAAAATATAACTTAATAAACCAGTATTGAAAACATAACAAAAACTAAAAGCTACAAACACATTTATTACTGATTAGAATCAAAGTTAAACAAAAATTTTAACATTACAGTCTGCAACGTAAATAAATTGTTAAAATAATTATTTTTTTTCGCACAAAGTTTTTCTCGAATATTTGCGAAAAACACTATGTTTGCGTACGTTGTAAGTTATTAATTGCGTAAAAACTTCAATATTTAAATATATGGTGATTTTACACACAAAAAAAAAAATAATACGATTATCAAATAGGTCGAATAAATTTTTTTGTAAAGTGTAAAAACAGGAAAGAAATATAAAATGTTTCACCTAATAAATAACTTTATACTTGATAACTGTCTGTTGCTCTGATTTATTTACAGAGTAATTCACAATTTATAAATTTCGCTTTGCTACTGTTAACCGATTTTTCTCTTCTTTCATTTAACATATTAATATTTACCTTCTTCTCCAGTATGAAACACAACTGATGCTGAAGGATCTCCCCTTCCTACAGTATTTTCTGCAACCACTTTCAACACGTAAGACGTTCCCGGATGAAGATCTTTAATAAGAGCAGTAGATTGTGAACTTGGCACTTCTTTTTCGTGAAGCCGATTACCAGAACCTTTAAAAAATCGACAGTTTAGTGATTGTTATATATATTTTCACATTACAGTACTTAAATTTATGGCTTCGGTACAATTACCTTGATCTCTCCAGTACTGAATAATGTATTTAGTAATAGGGCTATTGCCACTGTAAGGGGAAGACCAAGAAATGCTACAGCTCCTACTCCACACTTCACGAACTTTGACATCTAAAGGAGGTGCTGGTACTTCTATATTAATAAAAAAACTGTTAAGTCTGAAAAAAAACTTTAAATTTATATAATGTGATAAATCAGTTGTTGTAAGAAATTTAAATAAATTGGATCAGTAATAACTATTGATTTATGTTTTTAATGCAGTATCCTCCTTTATAAGTACTGATGATTTAAAATTATTTTTAAAAAATGAATAAAAAGAAAGTAGAATATGCTTACAGGTTAATGATTTTTATATTCAAATTTACTCGTGTCGATATTTAATAAATTATTATGTAAAAATTATTTTAAGTCGTCCAGACCGATGGGAAAACATAAAATTTCTAATCAACAGCGTATAGAAGAAAAAAAACGAAAAATTTATTTATTGATAACAATGATTCGATTGGCCGATCCAATCAATTCTCCTGCATTGTTCGACCTACAAATAAAAGTCAACTCACCCATAACTAACAATCTGATCTTTCTCTGGTCTCGCCCATAATGATTTTCAGTAACACAGGTGTACAATGCTCCATCTTCTCGGTCTGACGAGCGAATAATTAACTCCGACACCATACCTTTAGGCAAGAGAGTCTCGAAGATTTCGTACCTTGAAAAGTTTTTTTAATTTTTCATTCGAAAAGTAATTAAAAATTAAAAAAAAAAATTTAATTTGTAAATACGTTAAATTTTCTCTCAGTACCTCTTTCCTCCGGCTTTGCTTAATTTAATATCTTCTTTCGACCAGACGACCGAAACTGGTTGGTCACCTATAGCTTCGCATCTCAATTTAGAACTCTCTCCTTTTCTGGCAGTAACGACTGTAAATTTTTCTTCAAATCTGGCAGGAACTAACAATAAAAAAATAAATAAAACATATTCAATTTTAATAAAAATAAAAAAATTGAAAGTATAAAATTGAAAAAATTAAATTAGCACGTACCTTAGCATTGACTTACTTTTATGAATTTTTTTTTT
>AYEL01076767.1:0-32501 GCA_000484575.1 Olivierus martensii
TACAGAGTAATTCATTCATGTCATTATCTTTACAATTAATTTATATATCGAACAAAACACCGATATGGATCATTCTTATTTTCACATATCAGTTTCAGTGGTAAAATTTATGTAGATAAGATGACATTATTAACCGGGATAGCTCTTCTGGCGATGGATTCCGACTCCGTATCACGTGATTGCAACTACGACGGAGAAGGTGGAAGTAAATTAACTTTTAAACTAAAATATAATACGTTAGCATATAAGAAAATAACGATAAATAAATAATAGAGTGCATAATAAAATAAAAATAGGACAGGTCAAAGTCAACTTCCTCATACTACATCATCATTGCAACATAATACACTGGTTAAATCAATGATGAAATTGGACACAAAAGCCAATGGATTCCAAACACTAATGAGTTTCATGACATCATCGTACATAAAAGTTACAAAAGCTATAGATGTGTAATGTCACGATGACATAGCAATGAGCAATGTTATGACATCTTAAAATAAATGAAATATATGGGCAAATGATACTTCTGCATAATTTATTGTAAATTTATCCATAAGTCTATAAATACATAGGGTTTATGCCGGTTACATTGAACAGTGTTCCTATAACTTCCAGTCCAACCTGAAAATGGCCATGGTCAAAAGTATTCTATATGATTTGGGATCTTAATTCACACTAATATAATCTATAAATTCAAGTAAACTATTGCATAACTTCATCCCATTTCTTACTTAATCATGAATAATACAGCACACATCAGAAGTGGAAAAAACTTTAATAGAATTAAAGAACTTTTGGCTTTACTAAGCCATCCATGAGGACAGACTTATTAAGTTATAGTGCCACTTACAGATTTTGTCTTTTTAGAGGAACTATGATTTTAATTTAATTTTTAAATTATGAATGACAAAAAAATTTCGGCTGTTCAGAAATTCAAGGGTTAGATTTTTCTAATGATACCCTATTTATAGAAATTGGTACAGTGATTCAACTGCAAAAGGGATATCCAGCCAATCATGTTTCACTATTAATATATACTAGAAATTACCCGCTCATATAAATGAACGGAAATATAATCTTGTGATTTAATTTAATAATACTGTATATAACAACGAAATACACCTCCTAACTCGTATAGGGAATCCCATCATCATTGAGGGAATCGTAAAATGGCATCCATTATTACATTACAGCACCATCTGAGGACTTTGTCTTTTTAGAAGAACTGCAATTTCAATTTAATTTTTATTTTTTAATTTGTAAATTATTAATAATGACAAATAATTTTGGCTGTTGCAGACATCTGAAAATTAGACCTTTCTAACGATACCATACTTATAGAAATCGGTACAGTGGTTCGACTGAAAAAGGGACATCCAGTCAGCCAGCCACGTTTTAATATATATGATTCAAGCAATTACATACATACAATTCTTATACATATATACAATTTATTCTTAATTTTTTGCAGTACACCATCAAAGGCTTGGCAGCACACTAGTGTGCCGTGGCACAGTGGCTGAGAACCACTGGTTTAATATATACTAGCAAGGGTACCCAGCATTTTTGGGAATTTCAAGTATATATTAGTGAAATCATTGCTAATAAAAAATTTTAATTAGTTTACTTGATTATTACACAGCACACATCAAAAGTGGAAATAAACTTTAATAGAATTGAGGAACTTTTGGCTTTACTAAGCCATCCTCATGGATGTCTTAGTAAAGCCATTCCTTTATATTCCTTTTGCAGTCGAACTATTGTACAGATTCCTATAAATAGGGTATCATTAGAAAAATCTAACCCTCAAATTTCTGTGATAGAAAAAATTTTTTGTCGTTATTCATAATTTAAAAATTAAATTAAAATTATAGTTCCTCTAAAAAGACAAAATCCGAGGTGGTGCTATAACTTAATAAAGGCTGCCATTTAATGATCCCATTATATGTCTGTAATCTGAATGTAATAAATAAGAATAAATACAATAATCTGTTAATAAAAGTTTATTGTTAAATCTAAATTATTATTTAAAATACTTAGGTATGCCACCAAATTTTAAAATATTAAAATGTGTTCCCTCAACAGAAAAAACAGAAAAAACATCGAGAACCACTTTATTAAACGTTTAAAAATAAAAGCACTAATTGCAGTTAAATTTATAAAATAAGGATAAACATTTATTTTCAGTTTTTTGGAATGAAAGTGCTGGTGTGTTCTATGAAATTAGTCTTTTTAATAAATTTATATAAGTATTCCTGATAATGAATGCAATAAATGTTTACCATGAAATGATACATTTCTAGTTTTATATAAATTTGATAATATATAGATATAATTACTTAAATTAGTGAAAGATACAATTCAAGAACACAAAGTATGATTATGATAAAACGATAGCAAAAACTGAATAAAAGGCATCATTAATACTATGGAAACAACGTACATTCTTTCAAACTATAAAATTAATTTGTTGCATTCCATTAGGAAACTGTGTACAGGTAGGCATCGATTAGTGCGAGTTCAAATAATGCGATTTCGATTAGTGTGACTTATAAAATTGATACCATTTTTCAGTTAGTGCAAGCAAATATTCGATTAATGCGAGTTGTAAGAATAGACCAGTCTTACTAACAAAGCTCCGCCTCCTTTTATGATGTCAATTAACAAATTACCGTTAATTTTCGGTTAGTAAAACCGGACTTTTAGTATATCCTTGATTAGGTTTTCCTTGTTGATTAGGCTCTGTGTTTTCAATTTATTGATTTAGGGTATTATGTTTTGGTATTGATTTGTTACATGTCAGAAATAAGTGTCAACCCTTTGCATGTAAAATGTTTTTGTTTCATTTTTGAATGAACTATTCATCCGATTTTGATGAAGTTTTTTTTATAGTGTTCAGAATTGAATGCTGAACAAGTTTGCAATTGGAAATTTTTCTCTATCTGTTACAGTTCATAAGATAGGATTTGTAATTGTCCTCATTTGCATAATCAGCTCATTTGAAAGCCACCATCAGGTAGCCCACCCATGACTTTCTATTTGTTGGCATTAACAGATTTTTGAAATCTATAATAGTTATCAAGTTATTTGGAGGGATACAGACTTTTCTTCCACCTTCTTTATTGTACCTATAAAAACAAAATGATTATAATTAAAAATATAAAATTCTTTATTAGTTAGAGATACAGAGAGCTCTGAATAAACGGAATGAATCAAAATTTGTATATGTGTTACAGGACAAACCCAATTTCAGGAAATATTAGAATTTTCTAAGCCACCATCAGGTAGCCCACCCATGACTTTCTATTTGTTGGCATTAACAGATTTTTGAAATCCACTTGACTCGGCAACAGAATAATAATAATTTAACCCCCATACTAGGAAAAGTTGCCCATGCCTACTCTATAGGTTGTGAGGAACTCCATTCAACATCATGCTCAACTGTACTTGGGTGCTAGTGGAAGACATTTTTAGTATATCCTTGATTAGGTTTTCCTTGTTGATTAGGCTCTGTGTTTTCAATTTATTGATTTAGGGTATTATGTTTTGGTATTGATTTGTTACATGTCAGAAATAAGTGTCAACCCTTTGCATGTAAAATGTTTTTGTTTCATTTTTGAATGAACTATTCATCCGATTTTGATGAAGTTTTTTTATAGTGTTCAGAATTGAATGCTGAACAAGTTTGCAATTGGAAATTTTTCTCTATCTGTTACAGTTCATAAGATAGGATTTGTAATTGTCCTCATTTGCATAATCAGCTCATTTGAAAGCCACCATCAGGTAGCCCACCCATGACTTTCTATTTGTTGGCATTAACAGATTTTTGAAATCTATAATAGTTATCAAGTTATTTGGAGGGATACAGACTTTTCTTCCACCTTCTTTATTGTACCTATAAAAACAAAATGATTATAATTAAAAATATAAAATTCTTTATTCAGAGCTCTCTGTATCTCTAACTAATAAACGGAATGACATCAAAATTTGTATATGTGTTACAGGACAAACCCAATTTCAGGAAATATTAGAATTTTCTAGTCAAAATGAGAACGTCTTAACGCTTGTTATTCTTGTGCACAAACATAATTTAGACATACAATGCTTCGTGAATTGAAAGCGGGTTTAGTCTTGTGTACTTTCATTGGTGCAGATTGCAGCCTTCCTCAATGAGATTTATTTCTTTAGAGAATATCTGAATGGGTAAAGTAATTTCTGCTGTCAGCTATCGAACTCTGAGCGGGAATACATAAGAAATGAAGACTTTTGTTTTGACTGCCACTTCGGGTTTTGACTAGGAAAACCTAAAAATTCCGGACTTTGAATAAGAAATGTTCGGCATTTCAAGTTCGGCCTAGGAAATCCAAGAACGTCTGACAAGCGTTAGGACATTATAGTATTTCCTGAATTCGGGTTTGTCCTGTAACATATATACTATTCAGTAGTAGTCCGCAAAAAAAAAAAAAAAAAAATTCCAAAATATGCCGATAGGAAAAAATAGCGCTGTGCAACAGGGCATATAAGAGAAAAGTACACAAAAAAAATGACAAATTTACAATGAACTTTAAAATTTTTATTTTTGTCCTTTGCAAAAATTGAGAAAGTAAGAATTGTTCTATAATTTATATTTTAAAAATAAGGCATTTAACAGTAGAGAAAATTTGCATAAATTGCCTTTTTCCTAGCACAGATATAAACGCAAGTACAAGAATACCTCGATTATCGCGGTTTCGATTATTGCGATTCTCGATTTATCGCGGTTAATAATTTGATACCAAAATTCGAATTATTGTGCTCAAATTCGAATTATTTCGGCCGCGAGATGTAGCCCACTACATATGCAACCAGAATTACATTTAGTTTGAGTCGCCACTCTCCAAGTAGCGCTTCGTTTTTATCTGATAGTGCCTGCTCACCATTCACCAGTAACTATCCACCTCTACTTGAAGTACTGTACCTGTGGATATTTATTTCTCTTCTTATTTACCCCTACAGTGAATGCTAAAGGAAACAAAGATGATATCAAGGCTGAAGCTATCAAAAAGAAACGTAGAGTGATCAACTTACAAGATTAGCACGCTCAACACACTTCTTTTTTACCTTATACATAAAATTTAATTAATATATTCGAAAAAATCCTTGGCAATGATCACCCATTTTACATGCATTATTTATCCCAGATTATCGTGGAATTTATTATTGCAGTATTTTTGGTGGCAACATTAACCGCGATAATCGAGGTATTCCTGTATTACAAGCATATTCTTGAAAATTACTATAAAAATTGCGTCTCTGCCTGATTGTTCTTTAAGTATTAATCCATTCAACATTAAATGATGCAATGCAGCATCCGCTTTACGTGAATTTAGATGCTTTAAAAACATTCGTAAAAGCTCTTTATCACTACCTGGAATTAAACGAATGATTAAAAATTTTGAGGAAACATCCATTTCTTGTTGAGGCTGGAGGGGGAAGAAACCTGTCTCAGTTCGGGAATAAAGGAAGTTACTATTGTTATTTTGCGGACTTGTCCATGAATGACGCAGTTGGACCAAGCAGCGCATCGGGTGTAGCGAGGCATTTGGATGTTCTACAGTATATTCCACTGTGAAGTAAATTCTTCGGAAAGTAATCCACTTTTATCCTTAAAAAATCAGAAGGAAGTTACTATTGTTATTTTGCGGACTTGTCCATGAATGACACAGTTGGAACAAGCAGCGCATCGGGTGTAGCGAGGCATTTGGATGTTCTACATTATATTCCACTGTGAAGTAAATTCTTCGGAAAGTAATCCACTTTTATCCTTAAAAAATCATTCACTTGCAGCAGTTTCAGAGTCCATTTTCCATAATTAGTTTTATATATCGCATTGTTTCAAATTTCTCTTCTGATTGTCCAATTTAAATAAGTGGCCCATTCGTAGATTTTTAGAATATACTTTTTAAAAAAATAACAATTCAAAAATCTAGGAAGATTAACAATTTAGTCAATAGATGGCATTATGTGTCATTAGGAAAATCATGAGGAAAACAAACCTTCCAGGATAAATACTTTCGAAACAGCACTATCTAGTGACTGAATTTTAAGATTTTAATGGAGTTTTGGATTATTCGTAATTTTTTACAACGCTTATTCTAATAATTCATTAAATAAGCCAGTTATTTAAATTGAATAATTAGAAAGAATCCTGTCAAGTTTGGCGGATGTAGGATGTACTTTTACTAGAGTTACCGTCCTTTATTTCAAGGACAGTATTTTATTTGCAGTTCAAAGTCTTTGTCCTTTTTAAACAGACAAAGGTCGTCTTTATTTTATTTATCCATGATAAAATAAATATAATACATAGATATATAAAATCGTTTTACTATGCAAATAGAATATTGTAGATTTAAATATTTGTTTCATGCTTAAAAATTACAGTGAATAATTTAAGATTTTAAAATTTCCGCTTAATTTTGTTGTCATTTCACACCATAATATATTCATGTTTCACATCTTGGATCAGTGTTATATACACACACATACACACAATGTTGCCATCTGTGAATATAAAGTTCAATTTATTTATCATGCTTAAACGTTGAATGATCTCATCTAGAACTTTCTTTTAACACTTTTCTTTTATTTACATATTTAAATTGAATCGTTTATTAAATAGAAGTATTTTGTTCAAACGTGTTGTTACATTTGTTTCTCTTGTCAAATACTTTGTATTTTCTAAAAAATAAAAATAAAAAGATTAATATTAAAATACATTTTGTTTTTTATTTGTGCCTAAATGTAGGCTATATATTATCTTTAAAATGAAAATTATAGATTTTTGGTAGGAGTGTCCTTTATTAGAGTTTTACGGAGTTGGAAACCCTAACTTTTACCATTTAGGAGATCACTCGAAACAAATAAATAACCAAAATATATATATATATAAAACATTTTGAGAATTTATTATTATTAAAATTTATAAATCTGTTATAAAAGTAGATAATTTGTGAAAGTATAATGGGTAGGGCCTATACTTAATTATCATGTAAATGGTAGCATTGAAAGGGACGATGTAAACAAGTAATAGTGATATATCCGAAGATATTTGGCACAGAAACTTTAAGAATGGAAATTCAATTTTGGCAGCTGTTGATATCATTAATATCATCAGAATTGCTAGTCATAGGGTAATATAGAGAATAAAATGGAGAAATAATAAAAATATGTGATAGAAAACATCCTAAAGTTTTGCATAAATTAGAAGACATCAAAAGGAAAAATTTTATGACGACATTAAATCATATACAATTGTTTTAAAAAGTTAAGAATTACTGTGAATTAGCCAAATATGATATTGACAGATTGAACTCTATCAGCAATAATGGTAAAAAATATGCCATTAATCTTTCTCATGATAGAGAGAATAAAAACCAGTGGTACGCGTAATGACTGATGGTACGTGTATGATCATCTTGTTTGTATATAAGACATATTTTTGTTGCTGATACTGAAATTTTGGTTTTGGTGGTACGGAATTTATTGGAAAAGGTTGAGAACCGCTGATAGAAATCATTTTTGAGTACAAAAAGAAGAAAATGTAATAATAATGCAAGCATTATTATTACAGTTCAGACAGTTCAATGATGAAATGTTATTTTAATTGCGATAATTAGCAATAAAAGAATAGTTTATACAGACATGCCAAATTCAATAATAAATTAATGCAAATTTTATAATTTTTTGATCGAATTGTTTCGAATTATATATAGAGAGAATATATCAGACACTTTTATAATGAGGGATAATCATGGGACAATGCAACGATTCGGAATACGATGTAAGACACTTGTAGGATGTAGAGTAACTGGGAGTATTATGGAATGGGAAGGTTATATGGAATAGTATGGTTTCTCATAGAAGTGGTGGTTTTGTGAAACTAATAATGCAGAATTTTTGCGTTAAGTTGTGACATACTTTGACCTCAGTTTCGGTTTCCTCGGTGGAAAGCATGATGATTTAAAATAGCGAACGTGTTTTCATCAAATACAAAAATTTTTGCGTCATCATATATATATATTTACTATTTATAAATTTATATATCAGTCGGATAGAAAATACGATAACTGTCGAAAATACATAGCTTACCTGAAAATTAGTTAATATGGATAAAAATAATTTTGCTAAAAAAACGATAGAAATCAAAAATATCATCTTGTCGTCTGCCGACTTGAAACGAATTTTCTAGAAAAAAATTAGAAGTGGTTCAGTGTTAGATAAATGCTTATGGGTAAATTTTTCAATAAACTCCGTCTGGTAGTAAAAATAGTAACTACTCAGTTATGTTATCGATACTGTTGAAAGCGGATACGTCTGCTTAACTAATCGTCAATATCAGCCAAACTGTTGCGTAATTGAGCCGCTCACTTGCCAAATCGATTAAATCCACAAAACAAAAAGTAGAGAAAAATGATAAAATAATATAAATTGCTTTTTAAAATTCCGTTTAAAATATAAATTCAAATAAACATTATAGTATATATTATTACAGTTGTAGCTTTTATCTAACGGCATATAAAATGCATAAGATAGTATATCCTTGGAGTAGGGTTTATGGCCTGGCTGTACTGGCTGAAGTTTCCTGCTTCTCTCGCTAAATCTAACTCTCGCGCGCCTAGTAACAACACGAGTGCCAGTGGAATGGGGTGGCGGAATTGCTCTGGGTGGCGGTATTACCCCACTCTCCCCTAATCGTTATTTTTATTGCAATTTTTGTGTGACTGATGGAGTTAATCGATTTGGCAAGTAAAAATAAAAAATAATAATAATACTATAGAATTCAATCTTCAAAATATTTTTAAGAATAAATTAATGCAGTATATATTTCAAATGTTAAACAAAAGTTTGGTTGCTAGATAATGTCAGAGCATTATGAGAACGAAGCCGAACGCAAAGAGTTAAGGTGGCTCCCACTATCGCCGCAGAAAGCGGAACGGTCAAATGAGAACAAAGCCGAACGCAAAGAGTTAAGGTGGCTCCCACTATCGCCGCAGAAAGCGGAACGGTCAAAAACCGTTGCAAATAAATTCGGATGCAATTCCGCTTGCGGATTCCCACAGTCGCGGAAAGCTTCGTTTTCCCCAAAATTCTTAGTGCTGTTCATTTCGTGTAAAACAAAATGGACTCTAATACCTTATTCACACGGTAAACTTTATTTAAGCTGGCTTAAATAGCAAAACCGGTTTAAGAATTATGGTGTGAACGGAACCGATTTAACATTGAACTGATTTAAGGCGGATTCCCACTTGGGGTGAAGTCTGCAGCAAACGCAGAAATGAGCTCGTTTCCATAGCAACGGAACTTGACCTTGCGGCCATTTGTTAGAAACTTAAGGCGGATTCCCACTTGAGCTGCGCTATCGCGGGCTGATGCGTCACAAACGCCGATATGCCCGGTATTCGTTCCCATTCAATGATTCACGTTGCTAGCTCCCAACCTCTGCGCTTCTATACAGCGACTAGTGCAGAGACTAGCCAATCAGAGAAGTGCTTAGTATTAAACGAATTATACAATGGCGGTGATTGGTGGTTGACGATCAGAGAAGTGCTTAGTATTAAACGAATTATACAATGGCGGTGATTGGTAGTTGACGTATTCCTATTCTTACCAACTATTGGCTGATGTCGTCAGTTGTTTACTGCAAACGTTTAATTGAATCATTGAATGGGAACGAATACAGGGCATATCGGCGTTTGTGACTCATCAGCCTGCGGTGGCGCAGCTCAAATGGGAATCCGCCTTTAGTTTCGAAAAAGCGGCTCAGTCTAATTCGATTCTGTGAAGAAGCTTAAGTCACGTGACCTATATCTTCTAGATTAACTGTTGCCAATCAGAAGAAATATAAGCGATTTTGCAATTAAAGTAAACCTTATATATTATTAAAATAATTGTTTACTACAATAAACTGTATTAAAATTCAACTGTAATTTCACACAGCATAATTTATAAAGAGAAGTTTGAACACGAGGGTACGATGTAATTGTTTTAAGGCGGTTATAGGTAAATCAGTTTAGTGTAACTAGTGTGAACGGCTAATAGATCCGGTTTGTTGAAAGCTGGCTTAAAATAAGTCGATTTAAGAATTAAGCCGGCTTACTTTGTACCGTGTGAAGTGCGTATAAGCAACGAAAGGCACTCACTGTTTACGAAATGATGTTAACAGCTGCCAGTAAATGAGGAAACAAACAAAATCGAGGAAGAGAAAATGTTGGATCGAAAATATTTATAAGAAGAAATACAAACAATGTTTCTATGCAATTTTGATTAAAGAGGTTTGGAATTTTGAGAGAATCCCACTATCTTGTCTATTAAAGTTGCCAACAATTCAACGTCACAAAATGCATGAATTTCATGGATGGATGTTATCTCGATGAATTTTATCGTCGCGGAAAAGTTGAATCCAACTAGACATTGGACGGTAGCGGTTTTTACGCCGCGGTATGACATCAAAACCGCACTGCTTTCGTCACGCGCGTATTTTCAGCCGCGGTTCCGAGCTAGTGGGAATCAACTTTTAATCGCCGTCGTCGAGTTATTGTTGCAGTAGATTCTCATTATTTTTGTATTTAATCATCTTTTACTTTGTTTAATATAATAATTATTTAGTTTACAAAGATATTATTCCATTAATATCCACATATAACAGTAACCGAATAATTATTTTTTTTATGAAAAAATGAACGGCTTGCCGTTATTATCTAATCTATACCATTCTATTAAAAAATAACTTAACTAAATTCTTATTGTCGTATCCTAGATGACTAAAGAAAGATCTTGACTAAAAACAAAAAAAATATTGAATAAAAACTGGTTAGTTAAAACTTTCATGCAGGCGGTACTCGTCTCTTAATCGATCTTTCCAATTTAGTGATTTTAAAAGATGTCAAAATATAATTCTAACTTTGAAGAATAAATTCAAAAAATGTCTTAGGTATCATACGACATTTATAAACGTTTGAATTGTATTATTGCCACGATTTAAATTAGAATATGGAGTTAATCAAATTGGCTTCTGAAATAAATTATTTATTATTCACTGGCCAAAAAAAATTTTGTCATTTAGTGGTGTTAAGCCTAACTATTAGAAAAATTAAAAAAATTTTTGTCATTTAATGGTGTTAAGCCTATTAAGGAAATTTATTTTTAATATAAATAGTTGAGAGCCAATCAAGTGTTTTAATACTAAAATTTAAAAAGTGGAGTTAATCGATTTGGCTTGTGAACGGCTCAATTAATCGTCAATATATAACAGTTTGGCTGATATGAAGGGAGAGTTAAATCACGAAACCAGGAAAATTGCCTTTTGATAATTATAGAAGTCGAAAGAAAGGGACTTAAAGTAAAATAAAAATGGCAGATATATAATAGCAATGAGCGTTTCATTCTAAAGAGCAACTGCTATCACATATTAAAAAATAAATAAACAAAAATATATTAAAAATAAATTTCAGCAGTTGATTTTGTAACGTGTACAAGACCACTCTTGTGCAAAATAACGATGCCACCCCCGTACGACAAAAAACGGACAACTATTAGGAATGGTTCTGAGCCTTTGCATTACGTCATTTGGCTTTTTTATTTCTTAGCGTTCAAAATGAATCACCGTTAGAAACAGTCCTGAACCTTACATAGTAAATTTACATACGTTCTTTCATTGACCTTGATAGATAGAACGACCTGGATTTAATACCGGGAGTACCTTTGTGAAAATCATTTAAACAAATAAATAACGCTATTTATATAGTTTAGAACAGGGATATCCAAAAGGCGGCCCGGGTGGCTTTCACGATTTGTGAATAATATTACGTTTATAATGTTTTTTTCACTTTTATTTATTACTTTTTTAAGAGATTAATAAAAAGAATCCTAAAATTGAATTACAATATATTAAATTAATTATTGAATTTTTCTTAATTATTAGTTATTATTTAACGATCAACAAGCTATCAATGATATCACATTTTTATAAGACTAAATCACATCAATTTTAGTTTTAGCTATTTCAATTTATAGTTTTGAATTGTGACTGTTTATTAGTTATTTTTTGGTTTCTAACACACGCCATTTCAGTGATTGTGTGACCGTTGTTGTGAGATTGTTTTTTAATTTTATTTTACTGTTTAATTTAATTTAATTTTTATTTTACATGACTTCGTTGCATCTGTGAAATGAGTGAGAAAAAACGTAAAATAGAAAATGAAAATCGAGTATATTAGTAGCGGTGGGAAAATGACTTTCATAACAAATCACATGGGTAAACTGCTTTGTTTAACGAACGTTTTCCTAACTTTCGTGATTTTGGTCGGAAAGTAATATCAACTTTTGGTAGTACTTATTTGTGTGAAAGTGCATTTTCTAACATGAAAATAGTTAAGAATCGAATCGGAACTTGCCTTGGAGATTCTTCTTTTACATATTCTGCTGATAGGAATGGATGTAAATCCAGCCCTTGTAAATGCTGCTGCCCGCCCTTATTGATCACATTAAATAGGTACATACAGGGGCGCCGATAGGCCGGGGAAGAGGGGACAAATTCCCCGGGCCCGTAGAAGATTGAAGGGCCCGGGCCGCTTCCTAACAATAAGAATATTATATATATGGGCCCAAAACCTGTTTCGTACAAGAGCCCGGGATTTCATTCGGCACCACTGGGTACATACATGCTATTTTTATATTTTTAACTGTTTATATTTTATAACTTTTTGTTAACATTGTTTATTGGATGCAATCTGTTAAATATAATTTTGTAATAAGGTTTGCTAATCTGGAAATAAAACTGGTTTCCATATTGGTTTGTTAATCTGAAAATAAAATTGGTTTCCAAAGAGTGCTATATTGATGCGTTCCGTTTGTTGAGACAATAGCGTATCAAGTACCAAAGCCTCTCCCCCCTTTTTTGTAACTGCGGCTCTCCACATCTCTAGTAAACACGACTATGGCCCTCAGGTTCATTATAATTGGACGATATTACATCGATATATTGCCAATATACAATATTATTTACTTTTATCGATTACATGCTTGATAAATTCAATTTTATAACGTTGGAGAAATGTCAAAATTCGAATTCTAACAAAAAACTGTATAACGATATCAAATATTACTAATGATTTATCCAGAAAAATGATTTATGTATGTTCCATAATTTTTTAATGTTTTTTATTCTACATCGATGTTATTGATGCATTTTATAGATGCCAGCTTTAGTAACAAAATCCTATTTTTCCATATAGTTTTCTCTTTAAAGTACTTTTTTGCCATCTTAAACAAAGTACCTATATTTTTTTGGCCACAGAAAATTTGTCGTCATCAAAATTGGTGTTAGTTCAGTCTATTGAATCAAACTGCTAACAATTTACTTTTATATTCAAATATTCAAGCATTTTTATTAATTTTTGTCATATACAGGCATCAATAGTTTTGCCATGCAGGCATACAGGCATTTGTTGCGAGGTGGAAAATATAGTTGAGAATGACGGCAATTATATAGAAAAATAAATTATTGATTCTAATGAATGTATCTGTGATCTGCAAAATTAAATAAAAACTTCTTTTAAAAATGGGAGCATTATTTTGGTAGTGACACTCTTTCTAATTAGACAAATGCGTACATTTAGATAAGCCCATAGTTCAAAAATTCAAATTGAGACAATTTTATATCATGATTTGTGATATGAATGTGTTTACTGTTAAGATTTCAATGAATTTTAACTGATTACAAAAATGTGCACCGGATAATAAGTTGAGTAACTTGGAATATTTTTTCTGCATATGCTCTAAAGTCAAACAGTATTAAAACAAAAATTAATTGGAAATATTTTTTAAATATCTGCATTAATTTTTTTCTTAATATACCACTCTCAGGTTTTATTTCTGCAGATGTGGCAGTTAAACTTTCTGTAACATATTATTCATAAATGCAACTAAATTTATCAGCGACTATCAGAGTATTGTTAATCTACTTGCCTCCACATTCTCTTCTGTTTCTAGCAGTAGCAATTTCCCTGATTCTTTTTGATCTATAAAGTTGTTTGTCGAAAATGCTCCCTTGAACTTCAGGCCCTCTACACCTGAAGAGTAAAACACCCCTTTTACAATGGTTGAGCTTCACACGTTTTTGCACCATTCTGGCAATACTGCTGTAGGTCCGGACTCTATCCACTACAGCATGTTGAGACATCTTTCGTCAGATTCTCTTTCTAACATCTTGTCCCTCTTTAATCGAATCTGGGCAGTGCATGTATTCCCATTATCTTGTACTACAGCTATTATCATTCCTTTCTCCAAACCAGGAAAATATCCCAAGAACCGTATTCATGGGGAATATCCAGATATTCATGGGGAATATCCCATGAATATCTCATTATAGATCAATTGCTTTGACTAGTTGCCTTTGTAAAGTCCTCGAACGTATGGTGAACTACAGCGTAGTATATTATCTAGAAAAATTTGGCCATCTTTCACCGTACCAGAGAGGATTTCCTTCTTTCCGGAGCACAACAGACAATTTGATATGCCTTGAGATTCGAGAAGCCTTCGTGAGACGCGAACATCTGTCTCCATCTTTTTTGACATTGAGAAGGCTTATGATCGGGCCTAGCGTTTCGGCATTCTCAGCGACTTTCACCAATATATTTGGCGTGGGAACCTGCCGATTTTCATTACGAACTTTCACATCGTCGTTCTTTTCAGATCCGATTCGGTTCAATTTTAGTCTTCAATCATATCCTAAGGATTCCATCCCGGACTGTGTGTTCCAACATCTCTCTTTGCAAATTTCCATCAACTGAACTCAGACTTTGTTTCTATCTTCACGGATGGTCCCATATACAGGAGGAAGGTGTTCTTCAAGGATCAGTTTTACATGTCACATTGTTTGTTTAAAAAATTAATAGTATCACAACTTGCTTTTCTCGGCTGAGAAGTGCTCCTTATATGTTGACGACTTCCAAATCTTCTGCCAGTTTACAAGCATGAGGCTTATTGAGAGACAGCTACAGAATACTTTAATTCAGATCAGTAAACGGGCTTCTGAGAATGGGTTTACATTTTCGTCACACAAAACATCCTGCGTTCACTTCTGTCGGCGACGTAGCCTCATCCAGATCCGGAGGTCCTCCTGAGTGACATTCCCATTCCCATTGTAAATGAAGCCAAATTTCTAGGTATCATCATCGACCAAAAGCTCACTTTTGGCCCCATCTCTTCCATCTGAAAGGAAAGTGTACCAGAGCATTGAACATTCTGAAAACCATCTCCTCTCTATCCTGAGGCGCAGATCGATATTCATTGCTGCGAATCTATCGGTCGCTGATCCAATCTTATATTATGGCTCTGTCATTTACGGTTCTGCAAAAGAGTCCACTCTGCAGATATTAGACCCTATTCACCATCAGGCACTTCGTTTGTGCACTGAGGCGTTCCGCCCATCACCAATCCAGAGTCTGTATGTAGAAACATTTGAACCTCCACTTTCCATCAGGAGGAAACAACTGTCTTTCTATTACTACACAAAATTCAAGTCTCTGGCAAATAATTCTGCATGGCACAGTGTTTTCCATCCCATATTTCCTACATTCATTGTTGCTCGACCTTCATGCGTTCCATCGTTTAGTCTGCAAATGCAAGAATTACTCAATGAGCTCGGTACTGATGTACTGTATCAACCATATGTAAATCCGAACACCTCTCCGTTGTACCATGGGACGTCTCCCGCGTAGCGGTGGATTTTAGTCTTCAATCATATCCTAAGGATTCCATCCCGGACTGTGTTCTCCAACATCTCTCTTTGCAGATTTCCATCAACTAAATTCAGACTTTGTTTCTATCTTCACGGATGGTTCCAAATCCGATGACCATGTGAGATCCGCCTTTTTCTGTGATGAAGTCCTGTCTGAGCAGTTATCCCACTGGCGTCTGTATTCATTACAGAGATTTACGCTGTCCATCTAGCATTGAAACATAGGACAAAAGGCACCATCGCAGTGTGATCTATTCTGACTCATTGAGTACATTACAAACATTTATCTCGTGGAATTTCTCCCCACATCCACTTGTCTCAACTGTTCGCAGGCTTCTGTCCCGTTTGTCATCCCAGGGATATGTCATCAAGTTTTGTTGGATTCCGGGACATGTTGGAATTAAAGGGAATGAACTGGTTGACATCACTGCCAAGTCGGCTATCCCGAACAACTCCTATCCTTTGTGAGTCCTTTACATGGATTTGAAGCCCATTATTAAGCAGAAGCTATTGCTCTCATGGTAGAATATGTGGGATGAGCAAACTAGTAATAAGCTTCACGAGATTAAACCCACAGATTACTAATACAGATGGGACACTTAGCTAAAAATAAGGAAATTTCAGTAAACAGCGTGAGATGTTTAAGCGATGACGTTTGCTAGGTAAGCGCTTGTTCAGCGAGATCATCAAGTTGCTTGCCAACTGGAAGCGCCCAATGTCTCAAACATGGCGTCTGGAACCCACGTGATACGGAGCTAACCAATGAATGTCTTTCATTGTCGGCAAAGTCTAGGGAAAAGCGTGTCCATACTTCTCTATAGGAGCATAGAGTGACTTTACTTTAGTGTAGAGTCCCTAGATTTATAGAGTAGCGCATTCCGCGCTATTTTACATCCTTTGTCAATCGATAATCACGGGTAGTTTTATGAAAAGTAAACCGTAATACTATATTTCTTTTTCTAATTTTGTATTTATAAATTAGAAAAGAAATATAGCAATATGGCTTACTTTTCACAAAGTTATCCGTGATTATCGATCGGAAAAGGATGTAAAATGGCGCGAAATGCGCTACTCTTTAAATCTAGGGACTCTAGTGTTCAACTCGTACTTGTAACCTAGATTGTTGTTAGAGAACTAATTTTATTTATTTTTTGACAAAAAATTCTTGCCCCATGGTTACATATTTGCTAACATTTTTCCAATTACTCTTTCTACAATCAATTTTCATTAAATTTTTATAAATAAAGTTAATTTAAATTTAATAAATAAAATTATATAAAACTCATCACAGAAAAATAATAGAATTTTATATTTGGAGCGCTTGTTTCACAAATATTTATTAAATGTATACTTTATTCACTATTATATATGAACAAGTTTCATATTTTTATTTATTTTATTTGTATTTATATTTAAAATACTCTACTCTTGAACATTATACATATATCAGTTTTTTTTTTAATTTAGGGATAAAAACATCAGCTAAAGAGGGCCAATAATTCCTGTGAAATCTACTAAATAATTCTGTTGGTAAAATAATACTTATCTATATTGAAAATAAATCTATTATAGAAATCCCACTTCCAATTTTTCTATGACAGTATATTCCATTGAAAATGCTAAATGCGACTATAAAAATTGAAACATCTCTAAATTTATTTGTGCTGAATTACTAATATCTATGGGAATGAATTTTAAAGTAAGATGATTTATATAATTACAGTATATAATCTTTCAAAACTGGAGAAAGACGAAAAAGAAGAGGAAATCTCATGGCTATCAAAATTAATCACTAAAAGTTTTCAGTTTCCGGATAGCTTTATTCCTATCAAAAAGTTCACCTAATACAATACTAGATATGAAATGATAAATAAATTATTTTAATAATACCATTTCTATCAGATACAAAAATAAATTTCAGAAAATTATTTTCATTAAAGGAGATATGTATCGTAGAAAAGTTTGAACTTAAATTATTTTATGAATGGAATCGAAATTGTTACACTCGAAAATTTATTTACCAATATATCAACAAATAATAGTGTTTTAAATAATCGCGTGAAAAGTAATTATAATGTCGCTATTATCGAGGAATTACGCTTTATTTATCAACTTACATTAAAATGCAACAAAGTTTTACTTCAAATGCCCAAAGTATGTCTTGCTATTATCGAGGAATTACGCTTTATTTATCAACTTACATTAAAATGTAACAAAGTTTTACTTCAAATGCCCAAAGTATGTCTGTTCTGATACAGAAATTTTAATAAATAAATTTTTTTTTCAGCATTTGCACGATCTTTGCGCTCAGATACGATAATTAGCCCATCAAATAATTTATTATCATCTATTTTTTCAAACGGAATTATTATACTGAGCATTACACTGAAATACATTTTCAATTTTTATTTAAAATTTTTTAATCCATTTTCCATAGAATTAATGATGACAAAATCTTATCGTTAGTCATTTCGAAGCAATTAGAATTGTATTAATTGGCATTATTTCAAATATATTTGAAGAATCGAGGAAAAAACAGGTCACGACTGCAAAATTGTTGACTTAAAAATGATAATGTTAAAAATTTTGAAATGTTTAGTTTTTGCCTTTTAAGTCCATAAAACGTTAAGGATAATTCTAAGGTGTTTTCATTCTATAATTTATCAAAATGGCGAAATTCCTGTTAAAAATATTTTGCAGTATTAGGTTTGAGCTATGTTTCTATAAATAATTCTATAGAAATTCGTCCGCTACAACCTCGAGTGTGACAACAACGCCGCCCTGGTGATTAAAATCTAGACCTTAACAGTTTTTCTTTTATTATCGGTAGGAGTGGAATGACCATATATATTTATAGATCATGGCCAAGATTTTCTAGTCTGACAGTGAGTAGGTCTTACAAAATGGCTGCCGTTGCAGGACAAAATACAGTATAGGGGAGAGTGGGGTAATATCGCCACCTTAAGACAAAAACATTTTTATCGAGCTTAAAATGCGTTATGGCTATCAGTTATGAATTAATATTCAGCGAAGAAGCGAACGAATTTAACTGTTTGTTGTATTATTTATTTATTTTTTTGTAATTTAAACGATAAAAATTATTATTTAAACTATATACAATAGTAAATTAAAAATTAATTAATTACATTTATATCGAACCGAACAGTGTCGTTCAATATACTGGCGTGAGCTGAGTAGGCGGAGTTAAAAGTCTTAAGCCGGTTGAATGAATAAGCTAGTACTAGTATACTGAACACTCTTCGGGTCACTCCGATTAGCACTGACGGCCGCTTAACTGGAATATTATGTTTTTTTCAGTCAGTAGATGACGCCACTTTCCACTCGATGACGAGGCGAAACTATCCCGGATTCCGGGAATAAATTTCCTCGAGGTGGACCCGAGAAGCTAATCCAGAGTGGAAAGCCACGGACTATTTGGAGTGATGGGAGATTACCTGTCCATGGCGGGATTGGACCGTTGCACTGTCTTCTGACGGAAACAGTCCGAAAGCCCAGTACGTCGAGGAAGCTAAGGAACACCATCGATCGGCGATTAAGAGAAATTTCTCTTAATCTATGGATGGCGGGAGGACGTATCCTCCACACTCTCCGTGGAGCAGCCCCGTAGCTATTAGCCATAATTTTATCGATAGAAAAAAATATATAATTTCTAGAAAAGTAATAAATAATAATTCATACGATAAACTGTAAATGCCGTATTTCCAAAGATTTTAAAATGCATATTTTTCCCTTACAAAAATAGATTCGATTAAAAGAATAAAGATACATTCAGAATCAAATAAAATCGTTTTGTCCATCTATCGACTCGATACCTTTAGTGATTTCACGGTGTTGTGCAATTTCCTAAACAGGTATATTTTTTAATTATCGTTTCGTCATTTAATTATTGTTTCAATTTAAAATTATAATTTTAATGTATAACTTAATTATAAGAATTTCGACCCTGCCGAGCTTCTCTGAAAACGGCGTTGCCTTACTTTTAACTCGTTCCTTTCATATTTTAGTCAACAAACGCACCCCTTAAATCTTCCTAATTTGGCTACGTAATTTCTAAGAGAATTTTATCGCTTCGGACAGTTATTAGGTGAAGGCGGAATTTTGGAAGATTTTTTTGCCATTTTGTTTTACGCCCCTTTCCAATGGGATTGCTAATGGACCAAATTTCCCACCACATCCGTGAAGGGAGCTAAACTGCCGAGTCTAATGAAATTTTTTTTCACTAGATGCCGGATCCGGGACGTGGCCCTAGGCTCCATTTCATCGATACGATATGGCCCTTTCTCCCAAAAGTTGCCCATCCTCGCTCTAGTAGTCTCCATCCTCGGAGAGACAGATGGTACGTAATTGTCGTTCTTTAGCGCTGGCCAACGGAAAAGACCCGTTCAACCACATAGGCTAAATTAATAAAATTACGTGCACAAAACTGGTGGGGACTTTCTTCCTGTCAAAGTTTGGTCGAAAAAAGTAATCTTTCCGCACCAGATGGCGCCAAGCGTTTTACGAAAGCCGACAAGGAAAGGTGGAAGACGCCGTTAGAAGTATAGGAAGAAAGACTTTTTCCTTCGGTCACCCAATTCAACGGTCTTTAGGAGTGGCCGCGGTAAACAGCCCGGCTTTCTCGTTACCACCGGTCGGATGGACCGATGGGTAATCTCGCGCCGGACGAGAACGGCGGCGGCGCAGACTCGGTGGCCGGAAGGAGAGCGGGAGGGTGCGCGTCGGAGGACAGGAAAATGATCGGGGGCAGTGGAGCCAAGGCCGGGCCGCGATGAACGGCAGAAATCAGGTCCAGCAGCCCTTTTACAGCCACTCGTTGGCCATCAGACAAGAGATCCAGCGTTTCGAGAGCGTCCATCCCAGTATCTACGCCGTCTACGATCTGCTGGAGCTGATTCCCGATCCTCTGCTGGCCCAACAGATACGAGAACATGTCGTCTGCGTGGAGGGTATGTCGGTCTTTTTCTTCCTTCGGTCCGATTCGGAGGCGGTACCGCGGCTACGGCCGGTCCCTTCCGACCCCGATGGGAGCCGGTTCCCGGCAGGAACGGGCACCGACGCCGGCTTTTTCACTTTCTCGGTTTGACGGCGGCGCCGTTCGCTAGATGGAGCCACGGCGGACTAGAGCGCGGGTTTTAAAAGGGAATCCATTCCCCCCGGAGGCCGAACCGGGACGTTCTGTCCTTCTCCACCCGCGGAGGCCGAACCGGGACGTTCCGTCCTTCTCCATCCGCGGTTGGGGGCGGTCTTTTCCCTCCCGGGCAGCGACGGAAGTCGGTCTGGATGCTGGTCTCCCGCCGTCACTTAAAGGAAAAAAATAAATTTTACAAAATACGTCATTAAAGCGAGTGTACTTTCTTCTAGTTTAGATCTGATCCGAGACTCCAGGGTATCCACTTTTGATCATAATTATTTTTTTGTATCACCGTACATCTATTTCTGTGGGGAATTTTCGCCCCAGCCATAAATACAGCGCCGCTACCATAAACATGAATTTCGGTAAAAATATATCTTTTCGAAAGCCACTAGTGTAATACCCGATTGGTTCCGCATCCGAGGGACCATTTTCTGGTCCGCACAAAATTTAGATATGGCGGTGGTTGGTCCGGACAATGCGTCTTCGGTCCTATTACACTATCTGGACTATAACGCCTTTACGCTTATTAGAAAAGCAATCTATTTTCCGGCCGATTACCGTTTGTAGTTTTACTAATAGATAATAATAACGATTCTCCGGTAGTCTTGGCTCGATTCTGACTGGCGTACGAAACTCCTGCTGGAATACGTCGTCAGGCGATGATGAAAGAAAACAGTATATGGTATAACGGTGATCAGCCAGCGTTCTCTTTATCCGTAAAGAAAAGTAGCGGACACTCCAACTACAGACGCCTATTGCTGCTGGAATACGTCGTCAGGCGATGAAAGAAAACAGTATATGGTATAACGGTGATCTGCCAGCGTTCTCTTTATCCGTAAAGAAAAGTAGCGGACACTCCAACTACAGACGCCTATTCTGACCAGCCAAAAGCGCGCATCCTGGAAATTTATTAGGGTTGCTAGGGGTGAATGTGTCCGACTGTTTTTCGCCTAGGAATCCCGTTTCCTCCGTCTGCCTAGCGCTTTCAGAGTTTTTCTCTTCCGCAGATTCCTTCGTCAACAGTCAAGAGTGGACGCTGAGTCGTTCGGTTCCAGACATACGGCTGGTAAGTGAGCGGCGAGCGCGGCTCTCCTCCTCCTCTTCTGACTGGTTTCTCTCTGGCAGGGTATCGTGGGCAGCCTGTCCAGCGGTAAATCGGCGCTAGTCCACCGCTATCTGACCGGATCCTACGTCCAGGACGAGTCGCCCGAAGGTAAGCTGGCAGCTTCCCCCTTCCTCCGGGAACGGCTAGGACTCACCCTTCTCGTTGGCAGGTGGCCGGTTCAAAAAAGAAGTAGTGATCGACGGTCACAGTTACCTGCTGCTGATTCGAGACGAAGGAGGACCTCCCGAAATCCAGGTAAATGATACGGAGGCCGTCTGGCGCCTACTCACCTCCGCTGACCTTTTCTTCCTTTCAGTTCTGCTGTTGGGTGGACGCCGTAGTCTTCGTCTTCAGTCTAGAGAACGAACCTTCCTTCAACGCCATCTACAACTACTACGGCAAGATGTCGCACTATCGAAATCCCACCGAGGTGCCTTTGATTCTGGTCGGCACTCAAGGTAAGACCGGGCCCGGTAGCCGACCTCTTTTCCTCCCTCCTCCCGGAACGGATGCGCGCGAGACCGGTAGCCGACCTCTTTTCCTCCCTCCTTCTCCCGGAACGGATGCGCGCGCCGTCCATCGATCCACACCGGTCCGAGTCGTCGGTGCGGCGCCCGCGAGGCTGGCGTCACCGGCCGGCTTTTGCGTCAGTGCTGCTGCGGGTGACCGGCGGTGGTGAGTACTGGCCACTTTTTCTCTCCGCGGGTGGCGGGGCCGGGATTCGGCGCTCGGGGCCCAGTCCGGTACCCCACCCGGGCCAGGACGGAGCTCCCGTCTCTTCCGCCCCATAGCCGGCGGGCCGGGAAACGATTTTGGGGTGGGAAGGGGGACCGGGCCCGAGTGAAGCGGATCCGGTCCCCACGGTATTAAGTCCCATCTGCCCGGGTTGGGAGATTTTTCCGTCGGTACGAAACGGGATTTTAGTCACCATACCGCGGTTCTTTCCGTCTATCGTAGCTAGGTGGAATGGAGTGGCTAAAAGAACGGGTTAGTGGTGGAACCCCGTTATCTACTTCCATGGGCTAGTTTTAATCGCGGAAATTATATGTGCAGAAACTCCCGGCGGATATAATGGAAGGCTTATTTTCCTTAGGCTAATTATCGAATTTGACTGGAGTATCGATTAAAATCGGATAGTTAACGGGATTGCTACATTTTTCATCCTACCAAAATAATGCCAAGTCCAGCTGGATTTACGTTCGGTACAGGTCTAAATATTGTTATTTATTCCATGGAATGTAGACAATTAGTCGAATTCCTCTGGACCAGGACTATCCTTTGACCCGATTTATCATTATTTTTTTTCTGATGGTCTTTTAATCGTCGGAAAGCTACTATTGTACTGTACTGCCCAACCGTTCGTCTCCAGGTATTTTCCTTCTATTATTGGAACGGAGAACCCAGTCTTGGACCTGTGTGTGTTTTCTCGGCCGATCCGAGCTAACTGTCGATTAATTGGAAAAAGAATCTCCAACTCCTTTAACTTATGCCACAGAATCGCTTATTTATTTATTTTACAGAGCGCAGTTCCATTTTATTAGATTTTCAAATTCTGTCTCCGGTTACCATCCCATTCTACTATTTACTTGTCAGTAGAAAGAAGTCGTTCTCTAAAAAAAGTGTACAGTATATATTCGAGTAGATACTTTAACGCCAGGCCGTATTCCATCCAGCTCTAATAAAATATCGACACCACGTTAATGTATTCGAATTCGGTTTAAATTTGTGATTTTTAAAATCGGCAATTATCTGTTAGACGTACGATAGTCGGTTGTTTAATCGCTTATGCCGATATCAAATTTGCGTGTTTTCCCAAGGAAATATTTCTGTTTACGTAGTTACTGCTAGTTAAAAATTTCGTGGATGGAAGAGACTTTTCCAAGAAATTTCCGCTATTGGCAATTTCTTCCTTACTGCTCGTTAAAAATTTCGTGGATGGAAGAGACTTTTCCAAGAAATTTCCGCTATTGGCAATTTCTTTAAAGGGAGATATTTTATCCCGGTATGTGGCTGACCCTAACTCGGCAGTGGATGTGGATGGCTGCTGGTCCGCAAACGATGATTGGAAGGATAGTTTCGAGATTTTTGACTATCGCCTAGTAAATATGGTACCCGAGTCCACCAAATTCACCACCTTACTACCGATATACTTATTTCACCGTAAAATTAGTCATCTTTAAACATATTTTTGAAACGGCCCATCGATGCCAGGGTCCAACCCCGTTATTGGCACTCGACGTTTCGATAGAAATATTTTATTTTCGATTATAAAGGTTAATCGTTACAATTCGTCGTAAGATTTTCGTGTTAATACACCATTCGCTTTAAGTGAAATACTATAGATTCCCGATTAATCGAGTTTCGTTTCCAGTTATTCCAAGGTAAATGACAATTCGCTTGGTGTCGATTTTTTCTAAAATTTTCCTAATAAAACAGTTGCAAATAAAATTAAACGCGATTAAAAGTGTTTTATTACAAAAATAAAAAAATTAATAATTGAACGACAATTCACATTTAAATTTTTTAATAAAAGTCGTGTATTCAAAAAGGCGGATCTGATCCGAAATTGGAGTATATACGTCGTCACTTTAATATTTGGTAATAACTTATCAAACCGGTGTTATCCGAGTGTTTGATCGTCCGGGATGTTTCGGTTCACCCTATCTCGGATAATCAGAATTCTATCCTAATAATTTAAATACTCTACTGGGTGGTAATCGTAGCTGTAAGTGGCTTTCTTTTAGTTGGCTGGATTGGCTGCCTGGAAACGCTTTGGCTTTTCACTCTGGAGGACCCAGATTCGAATCTCGGGTTCCATTCCTCAAACATATTTATCGTAGGGTCCGGGCCTGGCTCGACCCGGTCGACCTCTTCGCCGTGGTGTGCAGCCTGTGGAAGAGCTCATTTTGCCCTGTCACTTGGCATTCTTCCAGAATGGGAAGTGACATTATCTGTTAAAAAAAAAATAGTGCCTTTGTTTGGAACTGACGTTTGTCCGCCTATGCTGTTCAGTTAAAATCCTCCAATTCCTTGCCAATTCTTTGCATGTTTTACCCTGTTATTGCCATCTATAAATTAGAACCTAATATAGACCGAAAGATTAGACATTTGGGCCAAATAGTCATATTCTCCCCTAGATGACGCTACTTCTCCCTGGTGGATGAGTAAATGACTGGTGCCCATTTGGCCAACTCCCCGTTCCCTGTGGTGGGACGGGCTGGACTCCTTAAACTTTTCTGTCGGTAGGAACCGGATTCTGGCTCGGTCCTCCAAATGGAGATCGAATGGGTTTCCAGCCTTTGACACTGTCGTCCCAATCTTTTCTACTCTTCCTATGCTCTCTTCTCCTAAATCCAAAATCTATCAAATATATCCTGTCAATTTTGGCACGATTACTACCCGGTTTTTGGACGAGGTGATCTTCGACTTTATTACACTTATGTTCTGCAGTAAATATGGAAAAATTTCTACCCTTGTCGATGTAAATGTCTAATTTTTAATACCTCTCGTTGACGTGAATTTCTACCCTTGTTGACACTTATATTCTGTAAAACTAAACTCCCAGGAAATGAAATGGAAACCATCTGTAAACGACTCGTTTCAATATACTGAATATATATGATACTTCTAAAGTCTGACTTTGCGTGTCGAGAAAGTTTAACGGCCATTGTCTTAGCCTCCACCCTTCTTGCCCCACTTTTCTCTCTGTCGTTACTGCGTGTGTAGGGCGAGTTCCAAATCTCAACAGACTAATCAGTGATGAGTGATCAAGCCAATCAGTTTTGAGTTAATCAGACAAGTTTCTTGCTGATTGGTTCTGATTACTCATCACTGATTAGTCTGTTGAGATTTGGAACTTGCCTGTAGATTTCAACATTTTATAATTTGAGTTTAATTTTAAGTATGAGTCTTCCTCTGGTATTTACTTTTGTAGAACCGTACTAGATAAAAATTGAATTTGAGCCGATTACCTAACATGGCATTGTTGGCATGGCATGGCATTGAAATGTTCCTGCAGGCTGGATGTGTTAATTTTATATTTAACTGTACCATCCTTTTGATGATTGCTTAATGTTTGACTAAAGTTCCATGCCTGTAAAATTATCTGCAATAATATACTTAAAATATTTTTTTGATTTTTTTGATCCAGATTACCATATTAAATGGTAAAATTATGAACTTTGCCTGTTCATTTTTTTGATCGAGATATGAAACATCTCAGATAAAATAAAATGGAATTTTGGAATAAATCTCATAGATCTTTATTGCAAATTATTTGATAGCTGTAATTTTATGAGTTAAATGGTCTAAGGATTTTTCTTGTTTATATCTATGGATGGAAGAAGATTTAAATGTTTGTAAGATATTGTCTGATTCTTTATGTATCAGATGTAAATTTTGTCGGCATTGCTTTTTCTTTTTTTTACACTCTTCAATTTGTTATTATTGATAATTTTTATAAAATTAGAAGTTACTTTCTTACTTTCTTATTGAGAGTTGATAGACTGTCAGTGTCTGCTCTAGCATTTATGTCATCCTGGACAAAAAGACAAATTGCCGCCCCTTAAACATATACTTATTAATACGTAGCCTTTTTTGTTATTTAATTAAACTTGCCACTCTTTTATGGTTGTTTTCTTTAGAATTAAGGATTGTAAATATTTTTTTTAGCTTTTAGACAAAAACAGTAAATAAGAAATGTAAATTGCATGGCAATTTTAGCCAAAGAAAAATTGACAAATATAAATTTCAATTAATTAAGTATTTAACTTATAACTATTTTGTACTATTCACAACCAAAATGCCGCCCTTTAGATTTGCCACCCTGAACAAATGTCCAGGTTGTCTGCCCATAGAATGGGCCCTGAGACTATGTAACATATAAACTTAAGGAAATTGGCATTATAAGCAGGCAAATATATTTATTAACAGATTAATAATAATAATTGGCATCAGTTTCCTCACTGAAATAATTTTGATTATTTCAATGAATAAATGATAGTTGAAAATCATCATCATCATTTATTCACTTAAATTTACAAAAGTAAATAGGGAAACTTACCGTTTGCATTCATAATCAGAGAAAGCTGCAAGACTGGGTGATTGGCCCTAATAATGCCCCCATTTAGTCGCCTTTTACGACACGCAGTGGAATATGGCAGTGCTGTTCTTACCCCACATTGCAGGGGCTCGTATAAAATATGTTCATAAATTGAAACATATGAATAAAATGTTTATCTGATCTTCAGTTTGGTGATAACACTTTGCAGTTAATCCAACTGCAAAGTGCTATCACCAAACTGATTGAAAGATACCCACAAATCAATGCCTTTTGCTATTCGAATAGTGTGTGCAAACCTTGAGACCACTTAAATGACTATTAATTTAGTATGATTAAAATTGTTGATTTCTCTAGAAAATCCAAGCATAAAATAGTGTCATAATATATCCTATGCTTTAAGACTTTTTCTCATTATAATTCATTGCTAATGCCTAGCCACCAAAATTTTATACAAGTAGTCCTTGACTTAGACAAAGTTTGGTTCCAAAAATTTTTAATTTCCCTGTTGTAAGTCAGAAATGCCCAGTTTATGGATTTTTCAGCACTAATTACATTATACATTATATATTATCTTAATAAATATAAAGAACGCAAAACTACAAGAATCATACACTTAAAAAGAATGCTTTCCATATATCAGATCATTGGGTGTTGTATTCAAACCCAGGTCAATTATACTGATCAATACAGAATTTATCAGTGACATTACCATCATAAGTACAAATTGGTCATAAGTTAAGGACTACTTATTGTTAAATTGGATTCAGAATCAGAAGAGAGATGACTAGAAAATAAAGGACTAAGCACAAATGCATATCTTGAGTTTTCAACTTATGGTGATTCAGACCCATATCTCACAAGTGAGTCAGAATTAAAAGATTTATATCAAGATTTTAACATCTCCAAAGCAACAGTTCAGCTACTTGGATCATGGCTTCAGCATTGGAATCTTTTTGAAAAAATTGTAAATATCATTTTATAGGAAGCATTTTATCAAACTTAATGTCATGTTATTTAATGGATGATGATATATAATTTACTGTAATAACATCTAAGAACTTGTGAAAGAATTTCAACTTGAACACTATTGAGAAAAAGAAAGCTTTCATTGATTCTTGTAAAGTAGTGGTTCTCAAGTAAATTATGTGGCCACCAATGCAGCCATGAGTAATTGCTATCATCTGCATCAATCTGAAACTTTTTGATAAAGATAAAATATAAATAATAAAAACAGTTTAAAAGTGAACCAAAACAAAACTTTTTATTACAAGCAAAATATTTTCAGGTATTTAAGCCCATCCTAAGTGTAATACATTTAAAATTAGAATAAATTATTTATGTTTTTGTTTTGTGAATCTGGATTTTTATATGGATTTGTGATAAAGTCCCAGAATAACAGCATCAGTTAGTTGTTAGAGAGTTTGGGTTTAATTACTAGTCTTACACCTTTAAATTTTCCAGGAGAAGTTCAGGTTCAGTCCATTAACTTTCTAATTGACCAGTCCATGATTGTCTTTGAAGTGACTGATATATATCTATCTTGTAAAACTCACTAATATAATTAAACTAAATTTAACCTTACTATAAAAAAATTTTTATCATATTTGATAGTAAATGGAAACAATAAATTTTTTATTCAATCAATCGATTTTTATTTTTAAAAAAAAGTTATTTTTGTCTCTCATATTTGTTATTATTTCCTATAATAATCTATATGTTTATATGTATTTAATTACGTGTTTTATATTAATTTTGCATTATTTATATTAATTTTTGCATATTTATTGTTAGTTAATGCTATTGTACTTAAAATTGGTTACTATAGTAACTGACATCTTTAAATATTTGAAAGAATGTTCTAAGAATTGTATGGAACGCAGTTTGTTCTTCTAATATTCGGTGTAGCTGACAAGGATTCATTAAATCGAAAGCGCTTCTAAGTTTACTGTGATTTTATTATTATGTATATTTTTCCAGCTTTAGTGATGTTAATTACAATTTTTGACTCTTTCCATTTCTAAATGAAATAAAAGGTTATATGAATTAGATTTGTCTAGCTTTTCATTCTGTTAACACAATAATGGACTTGTTAATTATCCAATTTGAATATTACACTTGTATATAATATTAGGCCACATTAAGTTATGTTTAGACAGTGTCTCTCTGCATGCAATGTTGTATGTAGAATGACGCATGCCTCAAGACTCAACAGTCGCATGAGGCATGCAACTTGCCCCTTTGTGTTCACACATGGAGGATATATTGCAGACAATACGACATGAAAAGAGTTGTATGCTGCCACTTTAGTGGCAGCTACTGTTGTTATTTCAAATGACAGAAGGAAAAGAAGAAAAAAGAAAGTGTTTTGACTCGCAAATATTTCGATTGAAGCGCTAATAACATCAGTATTTTGAACCAAGTCAGGTTAGATAGTTCCAGTCTTTTCAAAAAATTTACTAGAATGACTTGATGACGATAAATTTAACTTCTTTCAATAAATTGAAGTGTTTTCGTCACAAATCAATCCATAAAGAAAAGAAAAATTTGTGAAAAAAGTTTAAAAATAATAAAAACAACAAGATGTTGCAAGACCAGTTGCACATGTAACCCAACTAGGATGGGGAACACATGTGCCTTCTTGTACCTAGTATTACAACAGATTTTGAAGCATGTGCCTTTGCATGCCTTCTTGTGCGCCTAGTTGCATGCGTCTTGTTGCATGAAAAGTTGCACCGTCTAAACATAGCTTTAGGGTAGTAGTTCCCAACCTATTGTCCTTGGCTCATTATCAAATAGTCTGCAGCTTCATTATTGATTTGGTATCAAATGTTTTGATTATGTTCTGATCCTTTTTATTAATAATATATATATATATATATATTTTTATTAATAATATATTTCATATAATACATATAATATATGCAATTCTTTGTTACAATGAATGACCAATTACTTTGTATTTGTTTAATTTTCCATTTTTACTTGCGGTACTGATATATCAAATGAAAATTGTTTCATATTCCATTTATTTTCTATTACTATTACCTTATAATTTCCTTGTCATCTGACAACTAATTAAGAACTTCTGTTATTGAATATAGACCTATTCAATCTATTGAATAAAAACAAATGTTTATTGCATTGTGAATATTACTATAAGCTAGTGATCTGCAACTTATATGTAGCTGGTAAAGTGGTCCTTAGATGCAAAAAGATTTGGAACTGCTGCATTAGAGTACCAAGCCTGTTGAAAATTATCAATATCAGTTCAATAAGAATGAAGATATCCACTTTCACTTATTTTATCCAATATTGTGGATAAATATTATCCAGACTAAATGAAACATATACATAGTATTGGAACTCTCTAGATAATCAATCTTATCAAAAATGATTGATATTTGATCATATCAAGTAGGAATATTTATTTGTTTCAAAATGATACATTATATAAATATTATCCAATTTATATTTATATATATTATTGAGATTCATTAGAGGATTGTATGTGATAAAAATGATCAAAATCAATTTATTACTAGTACATAATAAACAAATCAATTTTGATTATTTTTAGCAGAAATGTCCTCTAGCAGATCTCAATAATATATGTAAATTTCATTTAAATTGGATAATATTTACATAATACAAATAATTCCCAATTTTAGGAGTTAATTCATTCCTGGAATGTGCTTGTAAAGTAAGAACTAACAAACCAAGAATCAATTTCCTATAGACATAATGTTAAAATTGGGTTCATACAATGAAATTTGACCTTAATAAAATTAAGTAAAGATCAATAAAATCAATAGTTGATGATTAGACAATGATTTATCTATCTAAAGAAAATAATTTTTGTTTAATTTTAAAAGCTATGTTTTCATACACAGCCTTTAAAATAAAGCAAATAAAATATTAATGAAATTATTTATGCCATATACATGTTAAAAAGTTTTTATTCTTCATTATTATTAACTGATAATTAGATCAGCTTTTATACAGAAACTACTGTCTTAGATAAAATATAGGAATGAAATTCTTTGTCATAATGTGCCAATAGAATCATGGTGGCCAAAGTGTGTGCAACTTCCACTTCCCTGTCTGCATCTTGATTTTTTCTAATTTTGTAGTAGACATTATTGTTTTATTCTCCATACTGACAGAGTTTACAATAGCTACATAATCTAGTCATATTGTATTGTAAGTACATGGTTTGAAATGCCATTTTATAAATATTTATACGAAGACATTCCAAAATGTTTGTAATACTGTTCATATTTTTGAATTTTTTTGATGCTTCATAATTAAAAAAAATTGAAATGTAAATTGAGAATTACTTGAATGTATGTACAGTATGTCTATCCAGTTGAATATGTGTCCTTCCTTTCCTTAGAACGTAGAAATCTGAGACTTTGGGATATTATAGAACAAGAGTTCTCAAATGCACCAATGCAAGGTGATTTTAATGCTGCCACAACAACAAAATAATTTTGTGTGAAAGTGGACAGCAGAGTTTAAGAAAATGCTGAATATAACTGCATTGCATTTTTTGTTTGCATTAAATTTTTTGTTTATAGAATTATTTTATATATCAGAACCTGGATTTCAGTAGTTTTGTTCAAGTGGTTGAAGGGAAAAAAATGTACCCTCTAGTAACAAATAAATATTTCTTTTGTAATATTTTTGCACTCCCATATTTTTTAATCAAGGCATGGACAGCAAGCTATTTAGAATAAATTAACAGAAGACATTTATAAAGTATGATTATAATTTAAAGTGACAATATTTTTACTATTCAAAATCAGTATACAGTATCTTATTTAATTAATTTTAAAAATATAATACTGTTCATTCTAACACTGATTAAAAGTGGAAAAATTTACACTTAAAATTTAGTAGCGCTTTCGACTTTATTAAGTCTTCATCAGCTATACTTTACATATATAGATTGTCGAACATAAGAATGCCAAAACAGAACAAATTTAAAGTTTAAATATACAAATGTTAGAATGTTAAAATAAAATATTAATTAAATAAACATTAAAAATAAAATTAAATTAACAAGCTTTACAACATTAAGAATAATTATACATAAAAATAAATATAAATAACAGTAGACCCAGTTACAAAGGATGGAACTAGATTAGTATACGGTGGTAGGGAGGTTGTCATTGATAACATAAGCTTTTTTCTTATAGGTAGCAATGACAAGGGCCTCGGCGACTTTAATATCTTCCGCCTTATCTAAGTGGCAAACTATGCGTGCTTGATCCCAATTTATATCCAGGTCGTACTCGTAAAAATGTTTTGCGAGGGCCGTAGAAAAAGTAGCATTTTTTATATCATTACGATGTTCTTTTAAACGGGTGCAGAGCGACCTGGTAGTACTACCTACATA
>AYEL01076768.1:0-32185 GCA_000484575.1 Olivierus martensii
TTGTTAATTTTATTTTATTTTTAATGTTTATTTAATTAATATTTTATTTTAACATTCTAACATTTGTATATTTAAACTTTAAATTTGTTCTGTTTTGGCATTCTTATGTTCGACAATCTATATATGTAAAGTATAGCTGATGAGGACTTAATAAAGTCGAAAGCGCTACTAAATTTTATGTGTAAATTTTTCCACTTTTAATCAGTGCTAGAATGAACAGTATTATAATTAAATCAAGTGGAAAGTTCTTTTTTAAAGTTAATTTTAAAAATTATATTTTTCTAAATAAAAATTAAATGATTGGTTAAAATATTTATTATTTCCACTTACTATAAAAAATTATAAGTTTTTATCAGATTAAAGTTGAGTTAATTCAGTCGTTCTATTGAGTCTCATCAGGGATATACAGGATGGATGATTTAAGTTGATAATGCAAAATATCTCAAAAACTAAGTGTTTCAAAAAAAAAATGTTTTAAATAAAAATTAATGGACTTGAGAGAGGAAAGCAAATTGCATAATTATGTTTAATTTGGAGGATTTTCAAGGTCAACTTAATTTTTTACAGGAAAACTTATATTTTTTTATGTTTATTCTTATTCTTCAAAAAGGTAAACAACTTTTGTTAAAAACATTTTTCCATTTAGTGTGTAATTTCACAGATATTTGAATGCACATGCATGTTACCGTTTATTAAAAGATTGATCAACCCATCAATTGTCAATTTTATGTAAATCACTTAAAAGTTAATGCTTAAGTTATAAGTTATATTATTTTATTGTGTTGTAGCTTACTGTGAGTTAAGAATGTAGCAGCAGTCTGTAAGAGAAAAAGTCAAAATGCTTATTTATGGGGAATCTGGAAGAAACGTGCAATAGGCAATTGCTTCTGTATGCCTCATGGTTTCCTGATAGAAGAACACCATCCAAGTGTCCTTTTATCATGTTATAAAACAGTTTTGTGCAATAGGCAATTGCTTCTGTATGCCTGATGGTTTCCTGATAGAAGAACACCATCCAAGTGTCCTTTTATCATGTTATAAAACAGTTTTCCAAAGAAGGAAGTGTCCAACAGCAAAAAGAAATAACAAAAGAACTGCCACAAATGAAGATAAGAAAATAGCAAAGTTAGTTGCTGTGAATCACGATCCCAATTTAAGTTCTCAAGAATTAGCATGGAATGCAGGGATTTCCAAAACCAATGGTCTTAGAATATTGAAACAGCAGAAATTTCATCCATATCATGTCATTACATCAAGAACTATATGGTAACAATCTTGTGAATAGAATATCCTTATATAGATGGGCACAAGCCAGAATTAGGAATAACAACTTTTTTCTATCCATATTATATTCTGACAAATATACTTTCATAAATCATGGTGAAGTAAATTGCCATAATACACACTATTGGACTGTTGAAAATCCACGTTGGTTAAGAGAAGTGGAGCATCAAAGACCTTGATCTGTTAATGTATGGTGTGGAGTTTTAGGAGATAGTCTTTTTTTCTTTTGTATGGTAAGCTTGGTGGCTAAATTTTGATTGCCCCTTTCCATTGGTTAAGAGAAGTGGAGCATCGAAGACCTTGATCTGTTAATGTATGGTGTGGAGTTTTAGGAGATAGTCATTAGACCTATTTTTATCAATTCATATTAACAGGACAAATGTACACAAACTTTTTATCTGAGAAATTGCTGTTACTGTTGGAAGATGCACCATTACAAGAAAGGCTGATCATGTAGTACCAGCATGATGGATGTCCTGATCTTTATGCATATACTGCTAAAGATATTTTAAATGACAATTATAATGGTCAATTGAAGATCGAGAAATTGTTCATGGAACTAACTTTGAGAAACGCTCCCAACTTTTTAAAAATTTTTCTTTTGACGTTGGTTATAACAAAAAATTTTCCAATTTCAATCATTTCGTTATAAACATATTCCATTGTATATATCCCATTCCTCTAAAAAAGTTGTTGTAGGCCCTATCGGTCTGCCAGTTCCTTCTCTGTTTAAATGAGATGCTTATGTCTAATTATCATAATTAATTCTTATTTTAATTGTTTAGAATAAAATATTTTCTTTACATTTTTATAATACAATTTTAATTCTATATATCTTATAGTGCACAGTTACTTAAAAAAAGTAGAAAAAATTCTTATTGTTAGGAAGCTTCCTGGGCCCCTCAATCTTCAACAGGCCCCGGGAATTTGTCCCAACTTCCCCCCGTATCAGCACCACTGTGAGTGCCATTCTAAGACCAAAAAATTGCAAAAATCTCTCTCTTACCACTTTTAAATAAATCTTTGATTTGTTTTAAATTGTCTCCAAGTTCATTTTAATTGGGAAAAACTTGTTCTTCCATCCTTACCTGTAATATAGAAGACTGAAACAAGCACTGGAAAATAACAAACGCACAAGGCCTGAGCTTGTAATTCCGTCAGTTCGCAGATCCCATAGTTTGTTCTGTGAGGTATTCGTTATCCGAACATAAAAATCTTTTGTGAAAGTGTTTGTTCTCCGATTTGTTCATAATCCAAATTGTTTATTAACCTATCACCCAGAGCCGGCTCAAGGTACTGGCAACTCGGGCAGTTGCCCGGGGCGCGCCATGTGCTTAGGGGCGCCATCAAGAATCTTCCAAAAAAAGAAAAGTGAAAATAATAAATAAAATATTTTTTCAATCTGACGTTTTTAAGATGGACAAAAGCAAGTTCATCTATATATTTTATAAATTAGGTTCATAAACACTAATAAGTTACTGGATGTCATGCCAAATCTAAGGGTTGCATTAAGAATAATCTTACAATACCTATTATTGTGGCCGCTGGCCATGAGAAGCTTTAGTTTACTAAAGCTTATAAAAACATACTCAAGACAGAATGAATTCTTTGACAATTTTGTCTATAGAAAATGATATGGAAAAGAATATAAATATAGAAAGTACCATGAAAAGATTTGCTAAGCTAAAGTCTAGAAAAAAAAGTTAATTGTTCTCACTGTCCAAATATTGGTTGAGAAAAATATTATTATTATTCATTGTTTATAAAAAACAACCCAGGTAATAATCTCATTTCTGTATTTTTAGTTTTTACTTTGTGAAAATTTTTACAATTATCCTTAAAAAGGGTGCCAAAGTTCAGCTTGCCCAGGGTGCCAGTAACCATAGAGCCAGCCCTGCTATCACCCATTGTATATCTGAAACAAAAAATTTAGGAAAATTTTAAGTAAAGTTTAAATTTACATAAGTTGAATGTAAATAAATTGGAAAACACCTACACTATTAGTATAATGTCATTACAGCCTATAATGAAGTTCTACAATGATATCAAACAACTGCAAGATTATCAAATTAAAAATAATTAAACTAAAAAAAACTTAAATCTTGTTTGCATAGACTACATGAAAACAAGATTTGAAAAAAACTTGATTAAGCTCTTAATCAGATTTTGCCATTTCTATACACCTATAAAACTTAATGTATATCAAGTTGGACACACATCCTCTTAAAATTTAAAAATGTTTGTAATCAGTCATTAGTGCCACCCATTCCCAAAATTCCAATTGAATGCCTTGTAATTGCACATTTTAAAAAGGATTCTTTAAGCTACTCTGGATTTCTAAAGTGGATAATTCATCATCATCATCATTTCTTATTTCATCCCTTGCTGGATATATATGCCTTCTTATTTTGTTTCTATATGTACCTGTATTATGCAATCTACATCCACTTGGAACCAATTACTTTTCTTATATCATCTCTCCATTGTTTGTATTGCCTGCCAGATTGTCTTTTCCCTTGTCTTAGTTACCATTCTATAATTCTCTTAACCATTGGTTATCAGTGTATCTTGTTATGTGACCTGCCCAATGCCACTTACTACTTCTAAGTGTTACCATTATGTTTTCTACTCTTGTTTGTTCTCTTATCCAGGTGTTGGTCTTATTGTCCCTCCTGGTGAATCGTAACATGTATCTTTCCATGCTTCTTTGGGTTGTTGCTAGTTTCTGTTCCATTTTTTTTGTAAGAATCCATATTCACAGCCATATGTCATTACTGGTAGTATGCACATGTTGAAGAGTTTTCTTTGAGGTATATCTGTATTTATTGTTACTTAGGATGTTATTATATTGGTCATATGCACACCATCCCAATTACATCCTTAGTTGAATTTTTCATCTGTTCTCCCTTCATTATGATATCCTTATATTTTTCCACTCTTTCAATTATCCAGCCTTCTATCATCACTGACTGTGAGTTTACTTCTATGTTGAACATTATCTAGGTCAGGGATGGGCAAACTTTTGGGAGAAAGGGCCATATTGCATCAATGAAATATGCTTAAGGCCACACTTTCCCAGCAATCCCTATTCTTCACCGTCTGACCTCCTCCACGGGGTCGGATGTATTGGCCACAAGTAAACGCTTCGGCTTTCCACTCTGGAGGACCCGGGTTTGCTTCTCAGGTCCCACCCCTTGAAAATTTTTATTATGGGGTCGGACCCGGCTTATCAGCCTGTCCTCCACAATCTGGCTGACCCCTCCGCAGGGATGGGCAATGTGTGGAAGGGCTTGCTTCGCCCCTCCACATAGTATTTTACAAGAATGAAGTATGGCGTCATCTGTTAACCAAAAAAAGACCCCTCTCACGGGTGTGGGTGTAGCCTGTGGTTGGAAGTGATCCTGCCCTTTCCAATCTATCTGATTGGAAAGGGGCGTAAAACAAAATAGCAAAAAAAAAACTCCCAAAATCCCATCTTCACCTAATAACTATGTGAAGTGACAAAATTCTCAAATTATGTAACCAAAATAGATCTTAAAGGGTGCATTTGTTGTTAAAATAAAGCCAGTTTTCTTAGTAGATCAGCTTTCATTGGCTGTTATATGAATTATGGGTTTGAATAATGCCGACAAAATTCTCAAATTATGTAACCAAAATAGATCTTAAGGGGTGCATTTGTTGTTAAAATTAAGCTAGTTTTCTTAGTAGATCAGCTTTCATTGGCTGTTATATGAATTATGGGTTTGAATAATGCCAGCAGGCCGAAAAAAGTGAGACGCCATTTTCAGAGAAGCTTGGCAGTGTCGAAATATTTTTAAATTATGTATTAAAATTATAATTTAATCATTTTAAATTTGAAACAATAATTAAAAACATACAAATTGCACAAATATAGGGTCATATAAAAAGTCTCCGTGGTTTTTTGGTACATTTTTGAACAAAAATTTTCTTTATTGAAAATCAATTTTAATCAAGTACATATTGACCATTATTATCTATGACCTTTTGCCATTTTTCGGGTAGCTTCATAATTCCATCGGTGTAGAACTTCTGTGGTTTATTGTCGAGAAACTTGGCCAAGTGATTTTCAGCGGCGCTTCGGTTGGCCAATTTTTTACCAGCAAGAGAGTTTTGCAGAGACTGAAACAAATTGTAGTCAGACAGTGCAAGGTCCAGGCTATATAGTGGATGCATCAAAACTTCCCAACCAAGTTCCGTCAATTTGTTCCGAGTCATCAAAGATGTGTGTGGCCGCGCATTGTCACGATGGAACACAACTCCCTTTCTGTTGGCCAATTCTGGTCTCTCTTTCTGGATTGCTTCATTCAAACAGTCGAGTTGTGCACAGTACAGGACTGAATTGATGGTTTTGCCATGTTGCAGCAACTCATAATGGACAATTCCCTTCCAATCCCACCAAAACTCAACATAACCTTGTTTGCCAACAATCCAGGCTTTGAAGTCGTTTGTGGAGGGTCACCAGCCTTTGACCATGATTGCTTGCGTTTGATATTCTCGTATTTCACCCATTTTTCATCGCTTGTAATGATTTGCTTCAAAAACGGTCCGATTTCGTTGCGTTTCAGCAGCATTTCACTGATGGTATTGGCCAACCGAAGCGCCGCTGAAAATCACTTGGCCAAGTTTTTCGACGATAAACCACAGAAGTTCTACACCGATGGAATTATGAAGCTACCCGAAAAATGGCAAAAGGTCATAGATAATAATGGTCAATATGTACTTGATTAAAATTGATTTTCAATAAAGAAAATTTTTGTTCAAAAATGTACCAAAAAACCGCAGACTTTTTATATGACCCTATATAAAAGCAAAATGTTCTGACAACCAATACACGGAGACTTTTTATATGACCTATTATTAAATACATAACACCATGAAATTATGAAAGGTATTGAGTTGATTGACTGACTAAATGATTTTATTTGATTTTGAATGTATTTTGCCACTGATTTCTTATGCAATGATGTTTATTCTAGTTAACGGTTAATAAAATCATTTATGTAAGAAATATGATACTGTAATGACATCTAGAGTCTACTATATAAATACTATAAGTTGGAGGGCCGCGGTTTGCCCTTGATCTAGGTTGTCTTGTAATTCATTTGCAGTTCTATTTTCTCAATTTGTATCTTGAGGTCACTTTACATTTCCTAAAATTCATTTGATGTTTGAGCAAATAGTACTATGTCATGTGCAATTCTCAGATCCTCTTTATTATTTATTACTTTTCTAGAAATTATCTGAGATATAGAACTAGATTTTGATATTTTTTTGTATTCATTTTATTTATCGGTAAAAATTTTGGCATTATAGCTATTAGTTGGAGGGCCGCGGTTTGCCCTTGATCTAGGTTGTCTTGTAATTCATTTGCAGTATTTTCTCAATTTGTATCTTGAGGTCACTTTACATTTCCAAAAATTCATTTGATGTTTGAGCAAATAGTACTATGTCATGTGCAATTCTCAGATCCTCTTCATTGATTCCTTTGTGTTCTCATCCATTTAATTGTTGGAATATTTCTTCTAGGCAGACTGAACAGTTTTGGTGAGATGCTGTCTCCTTGATGAACTCCTCGTTGTATTTTTATTTTCTTACTATCTTTGTGTAATCACATTATGGCTGTTGCTTCCTTGTAAATAATACATAGCAATTCTAAGTAATTTTGGTCTATTCTCTGATTACTTAGTGCCATTAGTATTTCCCCTGTAAATACTGAGTCAAATGCTTTTAAATGTAGTCTATGAATGCCATACAAAGTGGGATATGATATTCTTCGCATTTTTCTTTCAATGTGGTTGACAGTGTGTATATGATCCATCATCAAATAGCCTTTTTGAAATCCAGATTGTTCTCTTCATTGGTTTGAATCAGTGCTTGTTTCAATTTTCATGTGAGGATGATTGTGAAGACTTTGTATATTGTCAACAGTAGACTGATAGACCTGTACCTGTAGTTTCTTGGATCAGTTTTATTTCCCTTCTTATGTATCAGCACTATGATTGCATTTTTTCTAGCTGTCTAGTTCTGTTCACATGCATCAAAGAATATACTGGTAAGTTGCTTGTAGATTGGTACTCCTCCTTCCTTTAGGAGTTTGATGTTGTTGATGTCTTCTCCTGGAGCTTTTCCATACTTTATTTTCATAACTTTTTTCTCAACTTCTTGTGGTAGTATTGCAAGGATATCTTCTTTATTTTTTGCTGGTCTTGGTGTTGCTTGTCTTAATTGTTCTTCTAGGTTTGTATTGTTCCTCATAGAAGGTTGCTTTTTTCTATTATATTGTTTTGGTCAGTGATAAGCTCTTTGTTACCATCTTTGATATCATGTAGTTGATGCTTGCCAGTCATTATGTCTCTCTGTGCTGATCAGAGGCTATTGCCATTGAGAATGGCAATAACCCCTGATCAGCACAGAGATCTGTTTAAATGCTTTCTCCGTTGACTCTTCATACCTCTCTTTAATTCTCTTTCATTTTACTTTACATGTTTCTCTATATTCTGTCTGGCTGAAAATGGATTGATTTTCATCTCCTTTTTTTTCAATCAACTCCTGTGTTTTGGAAGATATTTTCTTGATGGGAGTTCTTGCTTTGAGTTCCTGCAGTTTCCTCTGAACTGTTGTTGATGATTGCACTTTCTCATTGTATGTCTTCTGTAAATCACTTTCCTCTTCTGCAAGCACTTGGAATCTGTTTTGCAACTTTAGGCTGTATTATTCTTGGTCTTGAGCTGTCCCATGTGGATTTTTGTCCTCTGTGTTGTATAAGTTGTCTTCTTTCATGTTGAATATCCAGTTTGACTTTGACATGAATTAGTTGTTAATGCTACTGGTATTAAACTGGTTGAAGATGGAAACATTTTTGATTATACAATTGCTGTTGGCCAAGATGAAGTCACTCTAATTCTTGGTCGGTCTGTTGGGTCTGATCCTGTCCATTTTTATTGCTCTTTCTTGTTGAAGAAAGTGTGTGTTATCCTCAGTTTGGCATGGGTCACATATTCTACTAATCTCGTGCCTCTCTCATTTCATATATCAATACCATACTTCCCCCATGCATTCTTTATAACTGTTGTCTTCTTCCAGTTTTTCCATTGAAATACATAATAATCTGGATTTGTTCCCAGATCCTCGAGGTTATACAATAATCTGGAAATGAACCTGGGCTCCAAAGTATAAAATGATCTGGAATTGAATCTGGATTCCAGAGATGATAAGTGCTTTATTACATTTTTAATAAAACAAAAAGTATTTCTGGCCAGTATACTATGAAAATAGCCAAGTTCAGAAAATCATAAGGGCCATTGTAACATCAAAATATCATAAGTCAAATGATCATAAGTCAAGGACATTCATTTGTAAGTTCTTTGTGACAAGTGATAGACCTAATTTTAAAATTTAAATTGGTCATATTTAATCATTAGTACCATGCTAGACTTATGCATTCTTAAAATTCTATTGTAACTGCCATATAATTATCAATTTGAATTTTGGGGGCAGAGATAGCATAAAGAGTAAAGCAGCTAACTCCTGCTTTACTCTTTATTTTATTCTGTCACCTATTATTTAGTCACCTATGATGATTTTGAAATGTGCTGAGTTGGTGCTCATTTCCTCAATTATATCTTCATATAGGGCTTCTATCTCATCATCACTGCTGATTGTTGGTGTATGCATTTGTATTATTTTCAGTTTGTATTTCTTGGAAATTCTCACTATGATTTGTCTTACTCTGTCTGAGTTGTTACTGAAACTGATGTTGTATACTATGTCCTTACAGATCAGGAATCCTATTCCTCCATTGATATTGGAATCATTCTCTCGGTGGTAGATGTCCACTTTGAAATTTCGTGAGGTTTTTGCCTTCTTACTTCATTGAGTCTAATGATGTGCCAGTTGATCTCCTCTGCTTTGTTCTCCAGTTCCTGTAGGCAGTTTTCTGTCAAAAGGGATCATCCATTATACATAGCCAAGGTCAGTAATCAAAGGCAGCCAGTCCCTACCAAATATTTTTAGCACCCCTCCACCTTCCATCATCCAGTTGCTGGTTTATTTCCATAATACAAAAAACAGGAATAGGGCCATATTCCTGTTTTTTGTATCATGAAAATAATCTGAAAGGTTATATACCATTACCTCCCCATGCTGGTCTAATGCAGGTTGGAGAGGGAGATTAGAAGTAGCTAATCATTATACTACAATGAATTAATCTATTCCCACTATTTATTATTATTAATTTTATACCCTACTGTTCTATATTATTAATTTTTAATCTATGTTCACTATTTATTATTAATTAATTTATGTTTTAAACTAATCTTGCTATTTATTATTATTAGTATATCACCCACTACTTATTATTAATCTATTTCTAGTTCAGTTATCTTTATGTTTTATAGCCTCCTATCCAGTTACTGTCCCCTTACTTTGCTGCTTCAACCACTAGCTATAGAGGATAAAGCAGGAGTCTAACTCCTGCTTTAAGTAAAATAAAGCAAAAAATAAATAAAATAAAGATGTAAAGTAGAATAAAATAAAGAGTAAAACAGGAGTTAGACTCCTGCTTTACTCTTTATGCTATCTCTGCCCCCAAAATTCAAATGGATAATTATATGGCAGTTACAATAGAATTTTAAGAATGCATAAGTCTAGCATGGTACTAATGATTAAATATGACCAATTTAAATTTTAAAATTAGGTCTATCACTTGTCACAAAGAACTTACAAATGAATGTCCTTGACTTATGATCATTTGACTTATAATATTTTGATGTTACAATGGCACTTATGATTTTCTGAACTTGACTATTTTCATAGCATACTGGCAAGAAATACTTTTTGTTTTATTAAAAATGTAATAAAGCACTTATCATCTCTGGAATCCAGATTCTTGGAATCACTTATCATCTCTGGAATCCAAATTCAATTCCAGATCATTTTATACTTTGGAGCCCAGGCTTATTTCCAGATTATTGTATAACCTCGAGGATCTGGGAACAAATCCAGATTATTATACAATCTTAAAGGATTCAGTATTCCATTGTCTATTATTACTACTTATACTATAAGTAGTAATAATGTTAGTAATAACTAGTTAGTAATAACTACTTATACTATAAGTAGTTCTATGTTCGATTTTTATTGATCTGTAATCGAATTTACCGCTGATGAGGGGTGTAAATAAGCCGAAAGTGCTTCGGATAACAAATAAATAGAATAATCTGTGTTGTGTATATATTTAAAATTATTGGTATAAATATAATAATATTCCTGCTCAAAGTGCTATAGTTATTGGATATTATTACTACTAAAATTATTAACATTATGGGTCATTTTTGGCTTATTATTGGAGTTATCAAAACATAACCTGTCATAAGTTGAGGATAACCTGTAATTTATTTAGGAAAAAGAAAGCAAAAACAAAGGTTTGGATATCTTTGCACATTATTTTAAATCATATTTAATACAGCATTTCTCAAATTAAATATTCATATTTACAAACATTAGAGATATTCAAATTATTTAACAACCAGTTTGCTTAAATTTGATGTTGGAGGAATTCCTACCTGGATGGGGGCCTTAAAATATTTTATTTAACAATCAGTCATCTTTCATAATAGTGCATTAATCACTAACCGGTACAATATTTTATAAAACAATCAGTAATTGATTGTTTTATAAAATATTGTATCGGTTAGTGATTAATGCACTGTTATGAAAGATGTACACAATGAACTGTACTAGCATATATTCAAGGACACACTATTGATTCGAGTTAAACAGATTCATTATATCATTAAAAAAAAAGTCATAGAAATAAGTAAACACTCATAAATAAAATTTATGTTCCATACTGTTTTCCTTTACTTTTTTTATTTTTATGCTACCCACATTTGATGTAACTGATCATAACACCCGTATGGAGAACAAAAAAATAAACCAATTCGGCTGAACTGGTGTGAACCAGTTGAATAACACTACTGCTTTACTAACATGAAATATCATTTTCAAATTTCAAAAACTCTTCAAAAATTTTAAACATTATAGCAAAATACTCTAGCAATCAAAATTATGTAAAATTAGAATTAATATATTATGACAATATTTCAAGATGATAGCAATTGCACCAAAAAAACCTGTGCTTTATTATCAAATTTTTTATTCAAAATTTTGGAATAATGTCTAATTGGTTTAATTGTGAAAATATAGTACATGAAGTTATTTTAATACATCTAAGGGCTAAATAATTATAGTATCTGAGTTACAAATAGAACTTGTATGAATTTATTTTGTAATTCAAGAAGTGGATGTACGGTAATGGAAATCAAAAGCACTAACAGCAGTAAATAAATAAAACAGAATTTTATTCCTATAACAAGAACGTTTTTGATATACTCTTATATCAACTTCAGTTGTACAAAGGGTTTTGTACAACTGAAGTTGATATAAAAACGTTGAAGTTGATATCGAAAACGTTCTTGTTATAGGAATAAAATTCTGTTTTATTTATTTACTGCTGTTAGTGCTTTATTGTTCCATTACCATTTATAACAGAAGATAAGCAGTGTTTTTAAGTTTGAATTTGAAAGATTTATCAAGTGGATGTACACTTATTGAAATTTAATCAGTTTCTTTATGGATTTTTATTTTGTTTTAATCTTTTTATATACTTATTTCTTAAAATTTTTTATGCAGATGCTATTAGTGAAAGCAATCCTCGAATCATAGATGATAGTCGAGCAAGAAAATTAGCTAGTGATTTAAAACGATGTTCTTATTATGAAACATGTGCAACTTATGGCCTGAATGTGGAAAGAGTTTTTCAGGATGGTAAGATTGTCTGTAAATGATATGTACAGTTGATTCTGCTTAATTGGGACATGTTGGGACTAATCCATTTTGAGAGAAACTAATATAATATAAATAAAATACAATATATAAATAAATAAAACAAACAGTTCTCATTGCAGTTAAGGATATTTTATTTTGGTAATGTTTTGACTTTGTTTTAGTCATCCTCAATCATTTTTGACATCTATTACAAAATTATTATGGTTATTTTATTAGGTTAATTGTTTTTTATATTAAATCATCACAATATTCTAAAGTATTTAGATACAGTAGAATCTTGGTTTAATGGACTCTGCTTTAACAGATTTCAAATTTAACAGTCAAAATAATTGGATTAAATTTTATTTAGTTTTCAACAAAGATTTGAATTTCCACAGAGAAAAGTAAACAATAGTAGTGTTTATCAACATTTTGTTATATACACTGACGGAAAAAAAAATCCCAACACCAAGAAAAAATTATTGTAGAGTAATGAAATTTGGACAATGCATTTGTGTAGTTAACATGTTTAATTGATTAGCAGTTTGTTACACAAGAGGAACAACAATGTTATCCTGTGGAGATTAGGTTCAACAAGTCATTGTCATTAACAATTCTCACATGTTTATTTAGATAATTTCATTTTATGAATAGGAAAATATAAATGTAATGTCCATATTTCTTTTAAGATTATGTCCTTCTATTTTGGATTTTCAAGTTAATATCAATACAGCAGAAAAAAATTTAATTATTTTTGATTATCTACAAAAATGTTTTTGATTTATTCAGCCATTTTCATTTGTTCCTTTTACACTTAAAAATCCAGAAGAGACAATTTTCTAATGGAATACTACAAATTAATTTTATAGTTTGAAAGAATGTTCTTTATTTCCATTGTATTACAGCACTTTCAATATTCTTTATCATTCTCTCTATGCATTTTGCATTTTTAAATTATCAAAAGATAATGCAGTTTACAGTACTGTATTTTTAAAACACTTGCTTTTAATGGATTTTCATCATTAACGGATATCCTTTCTTCAATTAGTGTGTTAAACTGAAGTTCTACTGTATTTTTAATTCGTCCATTATTTTATTAGACAAAATAATTCATTCTTTCATAAATTATAGTCTTTTCAAATAATTATTATGGATTTAATTTGCCGTTATTTAATTTACAAGAAAAAAATTTTATTTGAGAGTTAAATGGATCACACATTAACACATTATAAAAACTCTTAACACGGTATAAAAAAATGCAAATTGGAAGTAAAAACTTTGATCTAAAACAGCGCTTCTCAAACTATGGGTCGCGACCCCATTTGGGATTGCAAAAATTAAATTCAAACACTTGAATTTCAGTTTATATGTAATTTCATAAATGCCCAATATTTAACATATGACAACATATGAATTTTCAGTGTAGTTGGTTGATTGTGTTCATCTTAATAAATGTGTAAATGATTTATGTACTTATATGTTTTATTTCATATTTAATACCTGGGGTCGCAAAAAATCTCGTAATGAAAAATGGGGTCATGAATGAAAAAGTTTGAGAAGCGCTGGTCTAAAAGACTTTATAGTCTGTTAAATAACAACAGACTATAAAGTATATCAAAATGGTGTTTCTATTTTTCATTGGAATGTGAATTAATGTGATAAGTCTACCTAAAGCCAAATGAAGGAATGAAATGGTTAAGATGATGGTAACATTCCACTGTTAATATTAAATGTTAAAGATTTTACTGTATTCCTACAATCTTTCATTTAATATCAGCTGTCATTTGGTCATATCATTGTGTTAAAAATTTATACAAAATAATAAACATAGTATGCAAAACTTGCTGATTAATTTTAATACATTGAAATTATTAATATGATCTTTTTAATTGATGGATGAATCTTACTTCCCAACAAAATCTTTTTTTAGCAAATGAAATAGTTATCATGGATTTAAACTATAACTATTTCAAAACATAACATCATTGGACCTGATAAAGGTAACCATATCAAGTCCATTGATATTATATTCTTCTGCTTAATGAAATAACAGCAACTTAAAATCATGACAAACTATATCATATATATTAAAACTTGATCATAGGATCCATTTACATAAGATAAATGATTAAAAATTAGATTTATTTGAAAGTTAAGGATACATTAAAAATACTTTCAGTAAATGAAAAGTGCTATCCTATTGAATTTGATTGATTATTTGGAATAAATTAGGGAAATTTCAAAAATTTTAATTTCTTTTTATTTTGTAATTTATATTAAAAAATTTTATTATAAATTACTTTGTGATGTAAATATTTTATTAGTATTTTTTTCTATTTACATATACAATTTAAACAATACAATTCTTGGGGTATATTTTTGTAAAATATATGATGAGATTAATAATTCAATTATGAGAAAATTATAATAAGTAATATCCTGTTTTTAGATTTCTAGTCCATGATTCTATTTTAAAAGTTTGGTTCTAATTTATAGTCATTTATCCGACAATGCAAACAAAGATTTTTCTAATTTATATTTATTTAATAAGGAAAATTGTTTATAATTTTTTTAGTTTCTTGCAACTCCTGATCAGTCTCATCCATCTGAAGGAAAAGTAATTGGAAGAAATCAGGTAACAAAATTTTTAATTAAGTATAATAGAAAATAAAAAATGCTAATTACTAAGATATTGTTTGTTATGTTTTAATAATTAAAATTTAATATTTTTTTCATTGAAATCAATACATCTTTCATTAAAAATTAACTTTATTATGGGAGAATACTTTGATTGTGATGGTTCCAGTATCTAGATTATTTTACTCTAGATAGAGTGTTAATGAATAACACTGACAAACTTGTAGGGATAGTGAAAGACATGTAGACAAGCAATTTGATGTAATGAACCCACAACCAGAAATGCAAAGTGAGGACATCACAGAACATTAAAGTTGGAAGATAGTCTTCTCCCCACAACAAACATCTCTCAGTTTTAAGTTGTTATTTGTTATTTGCAGGATTGTTACTGTGTAACTGCAATGGAAATCGAAATGATGAGGATACAGCAGCTACTCAAAATGAGTGCCCCCACCTTCTTGCAAGCATAGCAACACTGCTGCATGTTTTGAAACATTCACACAAAAATTCTTGGGATTGTCTGGATTGTACCACTAGCAGCATTAATACTTGTGACCAATTCCTCTGCTGTTGTAACTGAAATGATGTAAACAAGACTTTTCAGGTTCCCCAGAGGAAAAAATCAAGTGGATTCAAGGCTGGCGACTGCAGTGGTCGTAGGACTGGTCCATCTCTAATAACACACAGATTTTGAAAGGTTGTGTCCAAATATTTGTGGACAAAATCAATAGAATAGACAAGTGCACCGTTGTCCTGGAATCACATGCACCTGCATACTGCAAGAGGCACATTTTCTGGAAGGCTGGGCAATGTCTCCTCCAGGAACATCCAGTAAGTTTGTCCAGTGAGGTGAGCAAGTAACACATAAGGCCTATCAGGTGATCGACGAGGATGCCAGCCCTAATGTTGGCAGAAACCGCTGGTGTCCACAGATGTGTGTTGGGTGTGGATTTTCTTCCTCCCACACTGCTGTGACTGTTAAACAGATCATTTTTAGTGAAACATGCCCTGTTGGAAAACAGCAGAATGCAGGGAAAATGCAATTCAGACCACACCAGGAATTTTTGAGCAACTGCTGCATGTTTTGAGCACTGTTGCACCAAAACATGCAGCAGTGTTGCTATGCTTGCAACAAGGTGGGGTGCTCATTTTGAGCAGCTGCTTTATCCTCACCATTTCAATTTCCATTGCAGTTACACAGCAGTAATCCTGTAAATAACAAATAACAACTTAAAAACTCAGAGATGTTTGTTGTGGAGAGAAGCCTATCTTCCATCTTTAATGCTCTGTAGTGTCGTCATTTCACATTTCCGGTCAGGGCAGGCACCAAGCAACCTGTAAGGTCTATGGTCCGGGCAGGTGCTGACTTCAAGGGGCACCAAAACACATCCACTTTTAGCCTACAAATAAATTTTTTAATATAAAAAATAAGGTAAGAATCGAACTGACCTGCCAGCGGATAGCGCGCAAGAGGAAGCACAGCGTCGCATGGCACCATCTGCCAGGAGGAAAAATTTTTACTCCTCTTTCTTGGTATTTCTTTCCCTTATGAGGGGTTTTATCTCGTTTCTATTCTCTATCCTGCTATCTTCTACTGCCTTCTTCCTTTTTTCCAGCCTATTAGGCAATTTTCGTTATCTGATAAATTCTCTCTTCCACGGGACTTGATGCTGGGTCCTTTCGCTCTGTAGGCCACTTCCTTATGGAATATGCCATGGATTCATTCTGCCAGAAATTGTTTGAAAGTTGTATTTGGTTTGTACAGTCGGGGGCCATGTCCGCTATTTCTGCAGCAAAAAAACCCTCTGGGGGAAAAAGCCCACTCACACACAGGATAGAAACCCCTGCCTTTCAGCTGTCAAAATTCCATAGAAAAGCCGGTTCAGAGAGTCCAAAGGAATAGTTGGGGACTGCATCCGCTATTTCTGTGGGCCCAAAAAAATCTCCTCGGCAAGAAATGCCAGCTTGCACAGAGAAGAAAGAAAAAAATACTATATTTTGGTTCTCGGTCTAGATATTGGCATTTCTGTTCACAAACAATCTATCAGTTTTGATGCAGATTGTCTGTGTTCAGGCAGCACTGGATGCAGCTTGCGACAGAATGCACTCTCTGCTGGCAGGTAAGTTCGATTCTTACAAAAAATAATTTTAAGTTTGAAGCTGGTTATATTTTTTTGAAGAGAAGCAAACCTGCTGCACAAAACTCTGAAAATTTGAGAATGTCCAATGTACGTCGGATGAAGCAGTGAATCCAGCATAAATCTCTTTATTTACTTTATTTAAAAGTGACATATTCTTCTTATAGTAACTCAAATAGTAAAAATGAAATTCTAATATACATATATATAAGTTCTGAACCAATCTTGAAATTTTCAAAAAAATCAAGTTTTCTGTTCTAATATTTAAAATTCAACAAAATATTAAAAAGTCCAAAAATGTTTATATTGAAAGTGGCCACAAACCTTTAAACATCACAACTTAAAAATACAGTAAACCCTTGCCAAGCATGGACTTGCAAAATGCGATATTTCACATACACATCATCTTAATTGTTTCTATTTAATTTGTCCAATGCTAGAAATTTCATTCATACACAGTATGCTGATGAGCTTGTGGGTATCTGTAACAATACCTAGTGTGCATCTGACAAATATGTTTAACGTTGCCTGCTAGCCAAGTGACCCAGACCAAGTTGCAATCATTTCACTCACATTAGCAGAGCTGCAATCACATATTTTTCAGTGTTTATCCTCTTCTCCTTTTGCATTTGTATTTCTTTTAATTTCAAAAATTCAATATGACATCTAAGAGAAAAAATAAAGATGACAAAGCAGCAAAAAAAGATGCAAAGCTTTGACATTATCTCAGAAAATTGAAATTTTAGATAAATTGACAAAAGATACATATGTTTCATTGCTTGCAAGAGAACAAGCTATAAACAAATCAAGCATAAAACACTTTATGAGAAGCATTAAAAAATCCTTACTGCGAAAGTTTTAAAGAGTTGCATCAGTCATTTCCCAAGCAAAAATCACCAGCTTTTTAAAAAGTAATTGTATCATATAGCTACTTATTAAGCAGTAATAAAAATCATTTAATTAACATTTGTTTCATTTTCCCCTTTTAAATAAACAATATTTATGTTTATTTAAATTATACATACTTCCTTAATTTGAACTAAACCTAACACATTTTTTCCATAGAAAGTTAACTTTGCAGAATGCAATTTTGTCGTGCGCACAATGTATTAATGATGTAACCCCTGTGTTCAGCAAGGGTTTACTGTAAATATTATTTTGTGTTTTCTGTGCAAATTCGTGTGTTCGTGTGTATTAAGATGTTTTGAACTGGTGAGGTGTTTTTTTTGGTTCCTAATAAGTTATAAATAAGGATTTTTTTTTTTATTACTAGAGGGTTTAAAAATGGATTCAAAGAAGAAATTGTCTGGTTACCAAAATAGAAAAAGGAAACTTGAGAAAATAGAAGCCATTAAAAAATTATAGAATGCTTTACTTAAATACATAAAAACATCAGATGGAAATAATAATAATTCTTTAAAAAATATTGTTCATGAAGATATGGCTAAGTGCAACAAAGATGAGACTGAGAAAATGATGATGAAAACGAATGATGAATTAGAAAAGTAGGTGTGTGTAGAAAATAATTGTTCTGACAAAGAGGAAGCAATTCCTTTTACGACTTCAGCTTTAAATTAATTGAAATAGAAGATCCTTGAAATTGGCCTAAAATTACAGACAAAATAAGGATTGCTATTACAGAAGTAGGTCCAAAACAAGTTAAAATTTTGTTGTACCTGATTGATTACCATGGATGGAAATTTAGTAATTCTTATTATTTTCGGAAAATGGAGAACAATAATTAAGACCATGGTTGATGTATTCTATTTCTACAGATGCAGTTTTTTATTTTTGTTGTAAATTATTTGCAACAGGCACACATAATATTAACTCATTTATGTCATCTGGTTATAAGGATTGGAGAAATTTGTCAAAAGCCTTGCAAAGACATGAAACAAGTTTTGTACATTTATAAAATTTTAAACTATGGAGTGAATTTAAAATTAATTTAAAAAAAACAACAGTAGATGCACAAAGCCTAAAGATCTATGAATTGGAGAAAAAACACTGGACGGATGATGTCATTACTAGGATAATCAAAATTATTAAATTTTTAGAAAGTTAATGTTTACCCTTGAGATGTTCTTCTGATACACTTTTTAAAGGTGATAATCGCAACTTTTTAAAATTAATTGAATTATTTGGAAAATTTGATCCTATTATGGCAACACACACAGAAATTAGCTTAAAAAAGGATGTAAAGTTCACTGTTTGAGTAAAAACATTCAGAATGAAATCATTGTCTTGTTGGGTCAAGCTATCATCAATAAAATTTTAGAATCTGTTCATAACTCGAAATACTTTTCTATTATTTTTGACTGCACTCCAGACGTAATGAAAATGAAACAAATGACTAATATTATGTTTTGTTTCATGTAAAGAAGAAAGTGTTGAAATAGAGGAACATTTTTTAGGATTTCTAGAAATATATGATACAACTGGAAAAGGTCTCTGTGATACAGTACTTAATAAATTAACAGAACTAAAATTAGACTTTACAAACATAAGAGGACAAAGCTATGACAATGGTGCTAACATGAAGGGTCAAAAGAATGGTTTACAAAAATTATTTTTAAACATGAATCGATGTGCATTCTATGTACCGTGCACCACTCATAGTTTAAATTTAGTCATAAATGATGCAGCAAAAGTAAACTCTTATACATTTAGGTTTTTGGAACTGTCCAAACAATGTATAATTTTTTTGCATCGTCAACAAAACGTTGGTCTATTTTAAAAAAATATATATCTAATGTAACGTTGAAATCCTTATCGGAAAGTGATTGGGAAAGCCAGATTGATGCATTATGACCACTCAGATTTCAAATTGGTGAAGTATACGATGCTTTATATGAGATATCGAGTAGCGAGGAATTCGATAGAGAAACAAAGCATGAATTGCAAATTTTGTGTTCAAAACTGAAAAACTTTCAGTTCCTCTGTTCTTTAGTTTTTTATTGCATGATATCTCAAATCACACAGAAAAAGTCAGTAAAATTTTACAAAGATCATGTGAAAATGTTGCGTTCATAGTGACTTTGATTGAAAATTTTAATAAACTTATTTCTGAATATCGTACTGATGTCTTTTATGTATCTTTACTCAAAGAAGCAGTAGAGCTGTCCAAAGAAATTGATGGAGAATCAACATTTAAACCAGTCTCAGCAGTTCCTCCAAGAAAAAACAATATACATTTTACTTATGAGAAAGATGAAACCCCAGTGTTACCTAAAGATAAATTTCAAATATTTTTTGTTTACACTATTTTGGATGTAATCCAGTGCTCTTTAACAGAAAGGTTTGAGTTGTTGCAGCTTCATAACACTTACTTTGAATTTTTATACAACATGAATCAACTAGCAATGATAGATAAAGAAACACTTAAAAAAATTTCAATGATTTAGAAATCCATCTTATGGACAGTAATCATAAAGACATTAATGGATGTGAACTATTTGATGAACTTTGTGCTTTGAAAATTTGTTCAAAAATGAACTCAGCATATTGAACAATCCCCTCGACATACTTAAATTTCTCCATGTTAGAAAACTTCCTTTTCTGAATTTGTTTATTTCCGTCAGAATATTATTGACGATTCCTATTAGTGTAGCTAGTGGGGAACATTCATTTTCGCAATTGAAAATAATAAAAAACTACTTGAGATCATCTATTTTACAAGAGAGATTAACAAACTTATCGCTTATTGCTATTGAAAATGATGTATGTTGTCAGTTAAATGTGAGTGATTTAATTTCAAAATTTGTTAGTAACAAGATACGAAAAATAAAATTACAATAAATATATTATGTCAGTTATGTGCACTTTTTTTGACAAATACTCCTTATTCTTGAAAGGGAAGAGGCATTACATTTGTATTTGCAGGAGGGTGGCAAAGATCCTAGCACCAGCCCTGTTTCTGGTCATGGGTTCATTACATCAAATTGCTTGTCTATATGCTTTCTATTATCCTTACAAGTTTGTCAATGTTATTCATTAATACCCTGTATATTTTCTTATATATTTATACATTTTCATCTAGTTACAAATTGCAGATTGTTACTATTATTACACATAAGACAAGTATTGTTTGTTGTTATTTTAAGACTAATAAAGTTGTAAATGCAATTTTCAAAAATAAATTTTTATACCTATAAAATATAAATTGAATATGAAATGCATTATAAAACATTATATAATGTAATGCAGATTTTATGTTATCACATTTTATGTTTTCTTTTGATAATGTTTAAAGCATTTAGGCCCAATTCATTTTCATACAAAATTTTCTCAAAATTTACAATATTGTAAAATTGAAGTTCTCACATTTTATGACATATCAGAAACTTAATTGTAACATATTTACTTTGCTTTTACAATGTTAACAGTGAATTTTGTACCCATGAATTTATTCATGCATAAAGCAAACCTGGCAGCATGGTAACCTCAGTAACAAGTCACTTTCTCCACCATTACATTTTTTTCCTGCTCTTGTTGTATTTATGTTTGCTTTTATTCTCATCTATCAGATGGATTTGAACTCAATACTCAAATTTTGATCACATTTTATTAAATAATTTTGTTATTGAACTGATCTTTTTGAAATTATTTAAATTATTTATTTTTGATTTCAAAATGGCAGATAAGAAGAAAAGAAAAGCCAAAAGTTTCTATTTTAAAAAGAGTAGATATGTGCATATAAATATAGATATAAAGGAATTTTTTATACTTATATTTAAAACTTTTCAAAAATAGTGAAAACTATAGATATTCTCTAATTTCTATTATATTATCATAAGTCCCCTATTTACACAGTTAATTCATTCTGAAAAATCTAAGATTTAAAAATTGCATAATGAAATAGTCTTAAATTTGATATATTTATGAATATTCATATTAATCAACAAAATATCTAAATAAAAATAATGACACACAAAAATTTAAAATCCAAAAAAAAAAATAAATTTTTTATAAAATTTTTTAGATAGCTAGCATAAAAAATATATGCATCCACATATTTCTGAAACTAGAGAATACAAAAAAACTATGTAAATCAGTGAGTTGCTATATTTATCATGCATTTATAAAATTTTCCTTGATTTCAAGATTTCCAGTTAATTATTTTCAAACAATATATTTGTATACTGTTAAATGGAAAAAATCTCTTGGTTAATAAACAGCAAATATGTAATAGAAATTAATTATCTTAAGTAATTATAAATAGTTAATCACAATAGTGCAATGTTTTAATAGAAAATATTTCATAAATTTTTATAGTATAGTGAGTCTTCATTTAATGTTGGGGTTAGGTTTCTGAAAATTGCAACATTAACTGAAACAAAAAACCCCATTGACCTAGCATATAATTTTCCAGGGGGTTCTATATTTGATCCTGGATCCTCTGAGTGGAAAACTAAAGTATTTGCACTCAGTAAGTTTAGTCTAATGTCCTATGAACCATATAATTTAACCATTTAATATATTGTTTATAGACAATATTTTATACTTCAGTTAGTGCTCATATAAAGTATGGCTATCTTGTTTTCTATAATTATAGGTTTCCACCTCTTTTTCTCCCTCTTATGTAGGGAAAGGTAGGGGAATAGAACTTTATTACATTTTGCTGTCATAAAATTTTGAATTTTTTTAATTAATTTAGTTTTTGTTGGCAATTTAATAGTGAAATGATATTAAGTGAAGTGATGTTAAATGAAAACCCACTGTATTCTAGTTATTACAATAAGATAGAGTTTCTGCTAGGAAAATCTTGTCTTATAATAAAACAGTCCATTACAGCTCTTTAGCAAGTACAAAATTTTTTATTCTGGTATAATATTTTCGAACCTTAAGCAGTTCCTCTTCAGTGCCTCTCACATACAAAATAGAACACTAACTGAACATTAGAAAGTCAAACAGTATAAGAAATTTAAATCTCCAAACAAACGTTTACTATAGAATAACTTATATATGCGAACATTATAACTGTCATTAATTTAAACATATTGAATAAAATAACCTAAATTTCTATCATTTAAACAATTAAAACTCATATAGACTTATAATAATAAACAAAATCACAATTACAATATATATAATTCCAAGTCCCAACACTTCTATAATATACATAAGAGAGACCATCATTTGTGTGGAAATGTCACTGTTCACTGTCTTATGTCTTTTTTAGACCCATCTATCTCAGATCATATCTTTAATTATAACAAAGAAAAAGCATATACAATAAAGCACCCTTATAGTCAGATGTCGGTGCCACAACTCGAGTGTAGCAATGCTAGTTTTCGGCATGTGTACCGCAGTATGGGCGTCTTGCTTGCATTCTTTTGCGTAATATGATTTTTTTATAAAAAAAATTGTAAAAAACCAACAAAAAATTAAAATTTTTATACGACAGAAGAAAATAAAAATGATTATAGCCTAAAACTTACAATTAAAAATATAAAAATTTCTCCAGAATATTGTGATCAAAAGAAACTTTAAAATTAAAAAAAGATACATTTTGTGAGGAAGTTAACTTGGACCTGTCCTATTTTTATTTTATTATGCACTCTATTATTTATTTATCGTTATTTTCTTATATGCTAACGTATTATATTTTAGTTGAATAAATGATTGATTCTCAGCACAATTTTAAAGTGAAAAACTTGATTTATTGAATAATTAAAGTTGAAAGTACTTTAATTATTCAATAAATCAAGTTTTTCACTTTAAAATTGTGCTGAGAATCAATCATTTATAAGACTGAAACTACAAGTGAAATGGCAATTAGTAGTAATAAAATGATATGTTTAGATTATTATTTTATATATAAAAATGTACTATAAATATATCTTATTTTTTTCATATAACATTTATCAATAAATATGTATTAAATGATTTTAATTTTTTAAATGATTACATTATAATTATAAATATCTGAAATTTGGTCTGATGGAATTCATCTAACCTATTATAACATGTAATCATATGGGAAAATGTCATTTTCTATTGGATCTTTCTTTATTGACCTGTTTTTCTAATTAGAAATAATAGCAAATCATACTATATAAATAATTTTTGTTTTTGTAAAAAATACCAAAAACAAAAATTAATTATACAGCACCATTTGCTATGAATATTGAGGGTTTCTTAAATATTTTTTTATATATGAAATTATGAAAAATCAATTAAGAAATCTAAGAAATTACCTTGATAATTTTTGCTTGGCATCCAACAAAATAGATGATGGAAGAAGATTTTGATTTTTCTGTCAATAAAAATAATTTAATTATACTTAGAGTTAAGCAATGACTAAATAAATATTTGTACAGAAATAATATACAGCATTATAATCCTTTACAAATGTAATAAATATGTAACATTTCAAACAGTAAACAATACAAACCAATTAGAATTTCTTAATAACTGATATCATCTTTCTTCTAAAACAATATTTTTTTAAAGGAGATTTATTTAAATATTAATTTATATATCAAAATAAAAATTCTTATAAAAATCCTATATAAAAGTTTTGATAATTTTTTTAAAAATTTATTCTCTTGAAGAAGAATCTTAATTATAGATATATTTAGCAATTTAAAATGCTAGGTTAACTCAGATAACAAAAATATCTAATATAAGCACATATTATTTTTGATAGAATAACATGGTATTAAATATATTTTATATTATAGATCAGTGTCCGCAAAACTGTGTGCCGCGGCACACTACTGTGCCACAAGAAATTAAAAATATTTAATATAGTGCGTTTCGTAGTCATAAAATTCAGTCCATCTGTGAATCTACATGATAATATAAATCGCAAAATAGCAGGATATAAACCTGACATTAATAGAAAAAGAAAATTTAACAGATTTGAGAAGTGACTCTGTGTACAAAGCTTCACATTCTGTATTAGAATTATCAGCATTTTGGATTTCGCTCTGGATTCAATAGCCTCGATTAGCTACTACAGCCATTAAATCCTTGTTGCCGTTAAGATTGTCGTATCTTTGCGAATTAGGTTTCTCAACTCTTATGGAACTTAAATAAAAGAAAAAAAAACAGGAATGATTACTGATGGCAAATGAGGAGGTTACGTGTAAGTTTGTCTAATTTAGAGCCACGTATTAATATAACTATTTCTCAAAATCAATCGCATCCTTCTCATTAATAAAGTTATTATTTATATTACCTACTTATATAAATATCGATAAAACAATATTATTTTATTAATGTTTCCTATAATAATAATAATATTTTGATTTATATTAATAAAATAAATTTTTTTGGATCTATTTGGTATGCCACGAAACAAATTCCCCTGCTTCAGTGTGCCATGAAGTAAAAAAGTTTGGCAGACACTGTTTATGAAAGTAATGATGATAATCTATTATAAAAATGATGTTGATGATGAAAAATTCAGAATAATTAAAATCAAATACTACTGGAAAATATTGATCATCTACTTTCTGAATTTGTCCTTTATTTGGAATAACTAAAGATATGGAATTAAAATATATGACATCATCTTCAATATAATAACATTTATGTTGAATGTTATTACATTAACCTTTTCACTTTAAAAATATAGTTTACATTTAAATATGAAATTTTAATAATTATTTATTATAACAGCATATTAAAACATTAATACAGGTTGACTATCAAAAATCCGGCAATCAATATTCTGGTTCCATCAGTTTTCTGGCATTTTATGAAAGTAATGATGATAATCTATTATAAAAATGATGTTGATGATGAAAAATTCAGAATAATTAAAATCAAATACTACTGGAAAATATTGATCATCTACTTTCTGAATTTGTCCTTTATTTGGAATAACTAAAGATATGGAATTAAAATATATGACATCATCTTCAATATAATAACATTTATGTTGAATGTTATTACATTAACCTTTTCACTTTAAAAATATAGTTTACATTTAAATATGAAATTTTAATAATTATTTATTATAACAGCATATTAAAACATTAATACAGGTTGACTATCAAAAATCCGGCAATCAATATTCTGGTTCCATCAGTTTTCTGGCATGAATGTCAGAGTGCATTTTTAAATTTACTGCGTTGGCGTGCCATTGTTTTCTGAAGGCGCTGTATGTTTCGATGGCCTTGTACTCCAGAATAAGATGTTTAGTCATGCTTGCAACCAGGGTTACCAGATTGGCTTTTTTGATGCCAAATGAGCTCTTTTTGGCTTTTTTTGCTTATTGGCATTATATAAAATTTTTTAACTTTTTCAAGGATACAGTAACAAATTAAAATTCTGTAGAACTATTTTATTTAGTTGAATTAACATTCTGAAACTGCAGTCTTTTATTTAGTTATTTAACAATAAAATTTCATTTGCTTTTCATATAGTTTAATTTTATTTCTCTTTAAAGCATTGTACGAATAGTTCTTTTCTGTTAAATATATACAGAATATATATTGATACATCAAAAATCTTTTTGATAGTTAACCTGTACTAATATAATCATCTTCAATATAATAACATTTATGTTGAATGTCATAAAAATTTATCAAATAGTTTCAGGTTTCACTATAATGACTATGGAAGATTATGCTTATCATTTTTAAGCAGATGAATTAACAAAATTAATTAATTTTATTTTATATTTGATTTTAATAATTTGATCATTTTGCTGAATTTTACAAAAATCAATCAAATAACTTAAAAAATTATTATGAAAAATCTTTGAAATCTGAAAATCCAATATTTTTAAATAGTTGAAAATAAATAGTTAATCGATGTGTCATTGAAATCATCTTCAATTGATTATTTTTCTGCTAAATTTCATGAAAATCCAATAATTAGTTCAGGATATATTAAGAAATTTACCTCAGAAGTTTGAATGTTAACCATTTTTAAATGATTGAAGCTAGAAGATTAAGTGCTTTGGAAACAAGATTACCTTTAATGGTAGTACATCAATATTAAATTTTGTGATTGTGAAAATTATTTAGCTTAAAAATTTATTAGTGGGAAATGCACAGTGATCTTGTAAGTCTCACTTTCCTTCAGAACATTAAAAACTAAAGTCAAAATAGGCTAAAAATATTTAATTTTTTTTAAATTAAAAGATATGAATTGGCACAGACCAAGCCAAATATTTAATAAAAAAAAAATGAAAAAAATTTTTTAAACAAAGATAACCAAATTGTCTTTGTGTAAAATTATTTTTCTAGAATTATTTTATAACACTTTATTTTAATTTTAACTGCCACTTTAATAAATAAATTATAGATCTTCCTCTATTTATGATGGGGTTATGTTTTGATTACTCTCTTATAGGTTGAAAAAGTCATAAATCAAAAAATGACCCACAATATTAATAATTTTAATACTAATAATAGTTAATAAAATACAAAATCCTTCAAGATAATAAAATCATCTATAACTGAACCTGGATCTCCAAGATGATAAGCAATTGTTTTACTAGGCAACCATCAATCAACTATAAATATTTAATAAAACAAAAAAATATTTTTAGCCAATATGCTATGAAATCACAAGTTCAGAATATTATGACGGCAATTTTAAGATCGGATTATCATAAGTGAAATGATTGTAAATAGGAGAGCACCTGATAAATATAACTAATAAAGATTCAACATCTCATTAAGTGAAAAAACAACATAAAATTTGAATTTAATACCATAGAACTTTCGGCTTAATTAAGCCATCATCAGTGGTTGATTTTTACAAATAAGAATAAATCATTAGAATACATTTAAAATTTGAAAATTAAATATTAAATATAGCAAAATAAAGGAGAGCAACTGTACTTACCATCTCCTTAACTGTGATTTGACAGCTATAACATAAGTACTGAATAAAATCAATTCTGAAAAAATAAATAGTAATTTATATAATTTTAAAAAATTCAATAAATAATTTCAAATATAATGAGACTTCCATTAACAATTGTTGACAATATCAGGAAAATTATCATTAACTGAAATAATCATTAATCAAATATAGAGAATAAAAGTGATCATAATAAAGAATTAATTCATTTCAAGATCATAATTAATCTTTTCACTTTAAAAATATAGTTTTCACTTAAATATGTAATTTTAATAATTATATATTATAACAGCATATTAAAACATTAAAACAGTGAAACCGTTTAAGTTGGACACATTTGGTTCCTTCAAAATGTGTTCAACTTAGAGAGGTGTCCAACATAGAGAGATTCATAAAAGCAAAATTTATTCTAAACATACTAAACACTAAATTTTCATGTCAATGCAAACCTTTATTCAATTCAAATTGGAAACATTTTATTATTTTAAATGAAAAGATCGGAAGAGCGGTAAAACATTTATTTTTTTTAAATGAAACTCAAAAATGTCAAATACAAACTACAGTCTATCACAATGGTTTCAACAAGAGAACTATTTATTTGAAAAGGAGTCTATATGAAGCTTCTTTTTTATTTAATTTACACTTTATCCATACATTTTCAATTTTATTTTTTCTTATACCAAATAGTTTCTCTGGTTCATTATTAAAAAATACTTATTGTTCAAATTCCTCTACATATTCCAAACCTGTTCCATGATCATTTAACAAATTCTCTATATGAACTGAGCTGGATATAATCTTTCCAATTAAATCATTGGCTATGTCAGTGATTTAATTGAAAAGATTTCATATTCAGCCAGTGATTTCATATTCAATATGGACAAGATTGAAGATTTTATAAATTTTGACAACAGTTAAAATTTTATGATGATAGTTCTCAGGAAGAGCACTCAGTTCTTCTCCTAGGTAAAGTTATTGATCTCTTGCATTCCTTACTGAATCTATAAGGGAACCCAGCTTTTTTAAAACATTTCTGAATAGTTAATTGTGAAACTTTTTGTCATGCAACATAAATCCATCTCACTACATCCAGAATAGTAAATGATCAGTAATTTGCTTCTTTTAGTCTAATGTCAGTTTATTTGATTTTCTTTTACTGCTTTTTAACATCTCTAAGGAAAGCTTAATCACAGCAACAGAAGAAACAGCACACAATTCTCAAAGAAAAAACATAAAATATAAACCAAAGTTTATAAATACCAAAACTAATTAATTATGGCCCAAATATTTTTAATTTTATTGTAATAAAATATTCTAGCTATAATTTGGCTAGTTTTGGTTTGATTTTTCTCAATGCTATGTTAATTTTATTGCAATAATATATATTCTGGCTATAATTTAGCTAGTTTTGGTTTGATTTTTCTCAATGCTTAGTTTTGGTTTGATTTTTCTCAATGCTCAGTGTTTGTATTTACAATAATATTCTGACTATAATTTGACTAGTTTTGGTTTGATTTTTCTCAATGCTCAGTGTTTATATTTACAGTAATAAATAAACTATGGATTTATAAGTTATCAGTAACCATCTCAAGGCATGACTAATCAATGTTATAAGTTTTTTCACAAATTCTTTTGGATAATCTTCTAAATCTAAATAAAATTTTAAATTTTATTTCAACCAATTGTCAAAAAGTGTCCATCTTATTAGAAACAGTTGTTCAAGATACAAGACAGAGAAGTGTACAGGATATAGAGGTTTGGACATAGAGTAAAATATAGTCTTTTGTCCGGTTCCAGGAAAAGTCATTCAACATAGAGAGGTGTCCAACTTGACAGATTTTACTGTATTAATATAAATATTAAAAAATTATAAAAAAAATAGGATAAAAAAATGCATAAATAAAAGATGAAATAATTTCATTTCTTAGTCTATGATGATAGACAGCTTAAGGGAAAACAAAAGCAGTTAACAAAAAATCAAATGTATATTAGAAAAAGTATTGATCAGATGAGGTCTACTGAATCCATTTAGGAGCATTCTGTCTGGCTAAAATTGGTGGCTGCATACCATTAATATTGTTAATCAAAAACTTATTGCTAATAGAAACAATATGACACTCTATGAGACAAATAATTAATCAAAATTATCATTAACTGATGACATCTTAACTATAAATTTATATATAGAGGTAGCCAAATGTCAATGAAGAGTTAAATTTAATGAGTTTATCTATCAATAAATCTTGAAAATTACATCAAATTTATTGAACAAAATCTTAAACTAAAATTGAGTAGACTACAGAAGATACTAAAAATATAACACTTCTTGCTTTAACATATTTTCCAATAACAATTTTATCAATAGATATAGGTATTATCTATATTGTATCTAAACAATTCTTCACTACAACTCTCAGATGACTTTTGGCCACACCTATATATACATATACAATATTATTTAATATTTTAATCACTGAATTTTAAAAATAAATCCCATATTTTCTCATATATTGTTTCCCATGACTTAGATGAAAAATTATAATGAAAAAAAAAAAATTGTCCATACCAACTAAAAAATGTTGCAAGATCCATGGATAAATTTTATCAATGTCTCTTTTATTCTGACACTAAGGAAGTTCTCAGTTTATGAATTCCTACTTAACAAGTTCCTGGATTTGTGAGTTTTTCAAATATGAAGTATCAAAAAAATTTAAAATATGAACCTTAATTGCAATAAATAAATGATAAACATTCATAAAAAGCCATTTCAATCCACATATATAGCTATATTAATACTGTATGACTGAATATGTAGCAAAAACTGTTGTTTGCTATGAAATTGGAAAAATCAAACTGGCAGCAGAAAAGTGGAAGTAGCACACCCTCTGATTTTAATGCCATATTATGTAAATAATTTCCATTCTCAGTTTCTGCCTAAGATAGTAATTCATCTGTATTTAAGCTCATCTACTTATCTGTTAATAATGAAAACTAAAAATTCTTTACCATTCATATGACAAATAATTTCTCTATTATTATAATTTGTTTTATTTTAAAGGCTGTTTTCATTTCTTTAGATAAAGAAATTCTTATTTAATCTTAAACTATTGATTTGTTGGACATTACTTAATTTTACTGTGGTCAAATTTCATTGATAAGAACAGAACTTCTGATTTTAATATTATGTCTATGGGAAACTGATTCTTGGTTTATAAATTCTTATTTTATGAGAAATTTCTAGGTCTGAATTAACTCATAAAGTCAGGAATTACATGTATAAGATCCATGGGTATATTTTATCATTTCTCCTTTGTTTGAACATCTCACTTCAATAGAAAACTTGAATATTTAATTATTATAATATATATATATATTTTATATATTTATCTCTCTGAAATATTTGTAAACTTTTATATAAATAGTGACCAATAAGTAGAATGATGCTTATAAGATTTGAATTTTGATTTTTTAAATTTTTATTCCATTAGAAACTAAAGAGGATCCAATATGGATCAAAAACATCTCTTCTTGATGTTTTAAGCTTTGTTTTGGAATAAATTTAGCTACTGCATTTGGTGCTTGTGTATTGATATTTCATTTGAAAATAAAGCTAAATGAAAAATCTAATTATAATTTTAATGAGGATAAGTAATTTTGCAAAAATAGATTTTAGTGGGTAATACATTGCTTTCATGTCAAAATAAAATATAAATAAATATAGCACTACTTAGCAGTACAAAAAAAAGCATTTATTAAAAACTTTTCTAATGCTAAGTAGTGCTTGTATTTATTTTATAAATTTTTTTAGTTATATAAGACCTATAAACATACATTAAAAATTTTTTTCTTTTCTTCTTCATATTTTAATTTTTTTGCTGAATAAAATTGGTCTGAAAGCAAAGATTATTGATGAATACAGAGAGCAGAGCTCTATGCCAATAATTAAAAAATTTTCTTCCCTCCTCCTATTTTCTTTAATTTTGCTAATCATATCAAATTGAACAGAAGGTTTGAATTGTTCTTCAAGCCTTATTTTTCAGAGCTAATATACTCTATTACATTAAATTGGTAGAGAAAAAAATATAAGAATAAAGTTTTATTGGTTTATTTTTCTCAGGACCAATGACCTCTAGTTGATCTACTTTTCTCTTAGGTATTTGTTATGAATACTTGTTGATATATAGAAAATTCCTTTCTCTCTCCCAATTGAAAAGATCATTCAAAATTAACAAAGATTTTAAAATTTAAAGAGACGCTATTATCTATTAAAATAAGGTTTTCACCAGAAATTGAAGTTATTATCTTAATAATATAATTATATTTAATATTTAAGAAGTGTACAGGATATAGAGGTTTGGACATAGAGTAAAATATAGTCTTTTGTCCGGTTCCAGGAAAAGTCATTCAACATAGAGAGGTGTCCAACTTGACAGATTTTACTGTATAAATAT
>AYEL01076769.1:0-11742 GCA_000484575.1 Olivierus martensii
GCTCCATGATGGTCTTTAATAAGCTAGCATTGTTCCATTGTATGGTAACATCATCTTCGTATGCATTAATTGCAAGGGCAGTGGTCAGCCTTCCTGTGGTAATGTCATTCTTGTGTTCCTTCAGTCTTTTATACAGATTTCGTGCCATGCTACCTATATAGTAGCATGGCACGAAATTCCCTTCTCTTCCTGGTATTCCCTTCTTGGTTAAAATGTATAGGGATTGAATATACTCCCGTTATTTATCGTAGGGACATCGTCCTTAGCATTCCTTAAGCTATCAAACATGGTGGGACCCCTCTTCCATGCTAGCTTATACCTGGCTTGTCTCAGATTTTTATTCCATATTCTATATAATCCTCTATCATATCTAACCGCTGTATATGGTCGCCTATCCACTTCAGAGTGTGCATTATGGTCATGAGCTTGCATATTTAAAGTATTGTTATAAACCTTGGAGAGGATACTTTCCAAGACTCTAAACGAGTACCCATGCTTACGTCCTTGTGCAAATATATATACTCTATTTCATCCCTCCTATCACACCACTTCGTGATATGCGTAAATGCTCTACAAAGCATGGACCTAAATGCTGCGAGTTTATACTGGATAGGGTCACAAGACCATGGCAGTATTAGTACCGGGCAATATGTAGGCTTGCGATAAATATTCATGATATATTCTCTGTTCTCAGTGGAGACATATATATCTAAAAAGTGGAAGTCACTATCAGATGGGAACTTATCCATGATAGGAACTCGATTCAAATGTCTAGGGAGCAACGCAAGTTACAAGCATCCATAACATATGCTAGACCAGCGTTTTAATAGCTGTAAAACAACTAGTCACCTATTACATGAGTTTTTACACTATTATTGATAGATTATCATTTTTACAATTATAATTATTTTAAATTTAATAATAATAATATATAAATCAACAGAATTGCAAGCATATACATAATATATTTAAGTAAATGAAAAAATATGCTATAAAATAGAGAAGCTATTTATATAATTCAAGATATCTTCTGATGTATTAACAATTTACTGACTTTTTGATTGTTAAAGTTGATTTCTAGACTTTTATTGTTGTAAATGTGTTTGTAAGCCAAGTCTGGTTCTATTGAAAAATGAAATCATATGACAGCAATAAAACAATACAAAATAAAAGCTAGTTAAGCATTTAATTTAGTGGAAAGTGTTATTGCAGTAATAGGCAGTAATATCTATATGAATGCAGTAATATATCAGTATAAAGAGAAAGTAAAATTACAATACTATGCAGTTCAAATTATCAATTATTTCTTTTGCTGAAAAGAACAAAAATCACATCATAGAAAATGAATTTTAGACTGATCCATATTTTTATAGATGCTTGTGTAACTATAAAAAAAATATACTTTTTCCCTAATTTATGTGTATATCATTAGGTCATCCCATAAGTAATGTTGTTTTTGTACATGTGAAGAAAACAAAATAAATTTACCTGGAACAGATCTTTTAATTATTATAATAAGTGCCCCTAGTACTTACAACCTTCTTCCACAGTTTAACATGTTTTTGAATGCCGGGCTTGAAAAAGTCCATGGATTTCAATCCAAAAAACTCAGATAGGGTTTGGTTCACTGCTAGACATTTCAAAGTTTTTCCCCCAGATAGTGTTCAAGGCTTTGAAATAGGTGATAATCAGATAGTGCAAGGTGAGGGGAATATGCTGGAAAGGAAAGTTTTTACCATCCAAACTCCTGCAATTTGGTACAAGTTATTCTGGCCATGTGTAGTTTCACACGGTCACCAAGATTTTATGATTAAGAATGCCAGATGTTTTTCCTGCAAGCCAGTGAATAGACACTCTAGCTACTGACAGTAGACATCTTCTGTAATGATTTGGTTCTGTGGCAGAAGATTGTAATGAATTATGTCTTGCATATACCAGCAAACATTCAGTAAAACCTTATGTGGAAAATATCCAGGTTTAGCTGCTACTGCAGGCACAATCTGTTTATGAAGCCACTGACGTTTGCACTTAATGTTATGGTACAGAATCCATTTTTCATCTCCTATAACCACTCTTTTCAAAAACCACTCCCTCTTTCATGGGAGAGCAAAAAAGTGCAAATGTCCACACTCTGTTGCAAATTTTGTGGTGTGAGCTCATGAGGTATCCACTTAAACTTTTTCAAAATGTAATACAATGCTCCTCGGATATAACACTGTTGTTTATACTGCGAATTTGGATGTACTGCAGGTCTTTCCTGTTCCCCATTCTTTTGAAAGAGATTCTGTGAAAAATATAACACAACGCATAATTGACATCCAACTACCTTGCAAACTTCTTGTTGCCATATTTAAATAATAACAGAACTAAAATTAACAAAACTTCCGGAACTATTATTATTATTTATGATAAAATAATAGAAATTTAAATTCATGTCAATAATTCTGATGGTAATTTATGTAAATTTCAAAATATCTTTGGAAAAAAAAAAAATTAAAAATTTTCAGATGACAATTTCAAAACATTTTCAATTGGCAACACAAGTATTCAAAGAAAACAAAAGGTTATTTGAAGTGGAAGTTTGTATCTGAAAGTTTTACAAATATAGTTATTGCTTTAATAACATTTAATTTATTTAATGGACAATGGCAAACAATAAAAGAAAATAGTATACCATTAAGGAGAAACTAAACATACAATAGATCAAGTGAAAAGTGATGTCTCAAAAACACAAATTAAACAGGAGTTAGATATTCCGGAAGGAACAATACGAGGATGGATTGCAGAAGGAAGATTATGAATCTTCTTACATAAATTGGACAGCTTTCTCTTATTCTCTAATTTAAAATCACTAAATTAGAGAATAAGAGAAAGCTGTTGGTTATAGCATGATTGTCTTATAATGCGGGTCAGACCACTACCCTGCAGACCCGCGTTATAATCAGGGACCACTGTATTCCAAAATTCACAGCCCTTATATTATTTTCAATAATAAGATAAGAAAATTCTATGGTTTTATGGATATAATCATTTATAATATCTGCAAGGACCTTATAATATCAAAATAATGTCAATTAAGTTTAATATGTAATTTTAGTTTATATAAATATAAACTAAATTACATATTTCTAATTTCTGTCAGGAAAAAATAGAAGAAACATAATGAGTTAAAAGAAGACTATATTATTCTGTCTGGAGATGACTAATGCTGCATAGGAATATAATGGAATAAAGAATATAGACACTTAGGAAAATTAAACAATTCCTTCTTTCTTTCTCTCAGGCATGTGCTCTCAGCAGGGTGAATAGCTCACTCATCTATTTAAGAAAGTCTTGAAATCTCAATCTCATTTTACTATATCTAAGTTCAACTTGAATTGCATTGAACAAAGAATAATAGAAAAATAATAAAATTAACACTTAATTGTATTTCTATTATTCTTTGTTATTTCAATATATCTATTATCTTTATTTGTTATATAAGTTTCTGAGTCAATCCATCCTATCCCAAACCTCAGTGCTTCTTATTCATATACTGCATATCATATATTAGCCATATTGGCAGAATTTCATACACGATGGAAAAACACTGTTTCAACTTACCTTCAATGCAGGATCCTTACACATTAATGGACAGCTGTTTCAAAATTATATTCAAAAACTTATATTAAATTTCAAAATAATTACCTGGATTCTGATAAACAATCAGAGTTATCTTTTCCTTTTTTGCAACAGCAATTATTTGAAATTTGACAATTATCTTGATTTTGTAATTTTTGACAAAGTTTTTCTGATAACTTCAGAGCTCTCAGTGCAGAACATTCTTCTGAATTTGTTGTATCAATATATGACTATAATAATAATGAAGCAATTTTGTAATAAAAATGATAAAATTAAATAATAAGATAAAACAATTTCTATCTTTATTGTGTATTTGCATGAAAAACCATACAGTATGCAAGCGAGCAATAGTAAGGATAGAAAATATCTGTTATTAAATAAGATTTTCTGTTCATAGTTTTCTTTTTTTTTATAAAAAAAAAAAAATTATACAATATGATAATGTTGCTTTATCATCAGCTAAGAAAATTTATTTACATTATGGAAGATCTAAATCAATGTTTCCCAAAGTGGTCTATATCGACTCCCAGGGGTCGATGATGACCTGCAAGGGGTCCATGTCAACGAAAAAAACCACATTTGAAGTTGATGAATTTGCAAAAATTCAATATTAGTAAGCAGGGGGTCTACCCAAACCCGAAAAACATGGCAAGTGGTCTACGAGACAAAAAAGTTTGGGAACCACTGATCTAAATGAAAGAATACTATCATTAAACAAATACTGTCACTAAAAAAATAATTTTGATATATGATATGGTTCAAATGCCAGACTTAAAAAAATATTTTCATATAAATTTTAATTAAAAATAAAATTAAATGTTTAAAAATCATTAACCAATACTGGTTGAAAAATATAAGTTTAATCAAAAGTCTTAGTTTAAACCAGGAGTGTCCAACCTTTTGGATTCCTTGAGCCACATTTGAAGAAAAAAATTGTCTTAGGCCGTACATAAAATATACTAATTCTAACAATAGTTGTTAAGCAAAAAAGTTAGTAAATAAAAAATATGAACAAATACGCTGCCTAGAGAAGATACAAAAATAATAAATAAGCACTTAGGAAGGGACAAAAATAAATGAAAGATACAAGGTTAATTAGTAGTAGCACTTTCAATTTTTTATTCAAAATCCTTATCAGCTATTTCGGCATTCTTTTCTATAAGTAGCTGATGAGGATTTTGAATAAAAAATCGAAAGCACTACTACTAATTAACCTTGGTGTTCTTTTCTATAAGTAGCTGATGAGGATTTTGAATAAAATATCGAAAGGACTACTACTAAATAACCTTGTATCTTTCGTTTATTTTTGTCCCTGCCTAAGTGCTTTTTTATTATTTTTGTTAGTAAATAATGTATATGATAATATACATTATTTACTAACAAATATATGATATCCACCATAACAAATAAACAAAAATGTCAGAGTATAATAATCTTTGGCTTCTTTTCATTCAGAAATTTTTTAAAAAATCATTAAACAAATCAAGAAGTTTTAATCACTGAAATATGAAATATTTTAGAAAATGGAAATAGGAATGTAGATAGGCATTTAAATAATAAAAATTTCATTAAATTCATTACTTTTTTATATATTTTTAGTATTTTTATATATTCCCACTAGTAAATGAAACACATTTCTTTTTCTTTTCTAGTGGAATATTTGATGTTATGGTGTTGTAAATAACACTTTTTTAATAAAAACTATTACAACCCCACACAAATTTCAAAAAATATGAAATGCATAATTTTTTCATTTTTTTTTAATATTTTTTATAAATAATTTTTCCTAGATCAAGATTGTTAATTGAAATTTTTATAAAACAAAGCCATTAAATAATTGATATTTTATTAACCTGTGATTATTTTTTTTTTTATGGACGTAGGAATAAAGATAAAATACGCTCTTAAATTATGCGATGTTTTAAAGCTAATTTGCGAGATTTATAAAATATGTGTGTGTTGATATATATATTTTTTTTTTAAATATATTTAGAAATAAAACTAAGCATATTAATTATTGGTTTAGAAATTATAATAATAATTGTTATATTGGAATTAATCTGATAAAAAAAAATTTTTACCAGATCTTACTTTTGTTTTTTCCAATATTCTATTTTTTCATAAAATAATATGCATAAAAATTTTTTTGCATCATATAAAGTTAAAATTACTAATACATAGAAGAATCAAAAGTTTGCTTTAAAATTAGTCAAGTAGATTATTAAATCATCATTAGGTATAGCTTCAAAACTGCCTGCACATGGGTCTGTCAAAATTGAAGGATGTAGCAGCAAATTATAAACATATGCCAGATCACAAAATGCCAGACTATAGTTTCAACTGTAATTATTTAGAAGTTGATTATGTAATTAATATTAATAATATAGATGGCATCATCTATTAATCATTACACAAATTATAATTTAAATTAATTGTTGATTGATTAAATTTGAAGTAAAATTGTCCTGGCAGGACTGAACTGTGAACTTTTTCCATAACACAGTTCTTACAGTTTCCATAACAAAATTAAATATTAAATAGCATCTTTAAATTACTGTGTTTTAGTAATGCTAGACTTTTAATTACTTATTTAATTATATTATTAAAAATTGTTCTCTTGCATAATAAATATACTCACAAGAAAAATGTTCTATAATATTTCTTTATTATGTTAAATAATAAACATTAAAACTAATTTCCCATCAGAGATAAAGCAATAATAATAATACCTGACATAAGATGCATTTTTCTTCACATATTCTTTCTGAATCTGGACACAATTTATTACCAATTCTGTAAACAAATTATTATTGATATTTTATTTTTTTCAAAGAAAAATTTCACATAATCTTCATGTTTTTATTTAATTGATAAACCTTTTAAAACATATTAAATATTACAATCAATTCTAGAAAGAATTAATTGACTACTTTATGAACATGTTTATATTTCAAAATGATTAAAGGTATTAGAATATAAGTCATCAAAATCATGTTTTAATACAGTTAATTTATACATTAAATTATATAAATAATAATCTAACTATATTCTATTCTAAAAGTTATAAGAACAATGCAGGTAAACCATATGTTACCTCTTGCATTAATGTTTTAGTGCCATCTCTTGTCAATGACAAAAAATTAAAATCTTATTAAATCTATAGGACATCATCATCATTCATCTGACATTTTTATTTAGGAAGAGTGAATGTTTGCCATTTTTAAACATAAAAACCTATAAGATTAATTGATGTTAATTAAAATTTGACTTTAATTGCATAACTACCCCTGTTAAGTTTTATAAAAATTAATCAAATAGTTCAAAAGTTATTAAGGACAAACTTTTGAAGTTTGAATATCTGATATTTTTTAAAAGTTGAAGATAAAGCATTAATTTATGTAGCATTGAAATCATATTCAATGCCATGACCATCTTGCTGAATCTCATAAAAATCAAATGAATAGATTAGGATATTAAGAGAATATCTCAGAAATTTAAATATCTGTCATTTTTAAATTGTTGCAGCTGAGGGTTAATTGATGTAGCATTGAGATAACCTTTCAACAGAACAGCATCACCAAATTTCATAAAAATCTTCTTAATTATTTTTAAAATTTTTAATGAGATCACACACAGAATAGGGATCTCATAAGTCTCCTTTCTTTCAGACAGTAAGTTAAAAATAGATTTAGATGAAAAAAAAACTTATTTAACAAGAGAACATACATATTCTCCTATAAAATGAAAAGATTTAAAAAGAAATAAAAATAGAATCTAATTCTTGCCTAAATTAACTCTTGATGAAGAATTTTAATAATTTGTAATAATTTAGACTAATGTTAATGACATCTCACAATTAAAAAAAAAATTAATAAATAACTAAGAATGATGCTATCTATGAATTAATAACTGAATTATAACTTAACTTTTAACTAATTTATCTGAAGAAAACACTTGCTTTGGTGCTTTGGCCCAGAATCAAACTGCAGATCTACAGGATAAGGTCTTGTAATTCTAACTACTAGATTACCAAAGCCAGGACATTAGCACTAAATGTTCACTAATGTCCTGAAGTTTCATCTTGAGCCAAAGTTATTTTTTGAGAGAAATAAAATTAAAAATTAAATTGAATTATTAATTCATAGCTGGAACTACTCTTAGTTTAATTATTAGTTGTTTCTTAATTCTATGATGATGCCAATGGTCTAAATTACTTCAAATTATTAAAATTCCATTATCATCATCAAAAGATAATTTAGGCAAGAATTAGTTCCAATTTTGTTAGCATTATTGAGATTTGGTTTAAAACAGAAATCAAACATAATAAATACTTTTATTTATTATACTTTAAATAAGTACTTTTGACTTCTTATAATTCTTAACTGAATATATTTTTGCTCAGAGATTCCATTTAATTTTCTTTTTAATAAATTTTTGTGCACTTTTTTTATTTTCTAGTTTTATTCTAATTACATTTCTTAGCTTACATTTTATTTACAATATGCTTTATTATTGAAATAAGCATCATTTTGATAAACTTACTGATAAAAATTTATTAAATTTTATTTTATATATTAATACAGTGTGGTGCAATTTTGCACCACTATGATCTGTTGAACCTTTTAAAACAATTCATTTTCAGAAAACTTAAGCATTAGGATGAATGTTGATGTTCTTTTTTGAAATTTGGCCATTATGAAATTATTTTTTTACAGATAAAAAATAATACTTATGCTATTTATTTTGCAAAACAAATAAAAATAGTATGTATATATGTATATATACATACTGTTACAACTGTAGAGGGTCTTAATCAACTGAAAACATTATTGTATACTGTATCATACTTATTTAATATAATAAATCTTTTAAGTGAAATATTTCTACCAAAGTGCTGATTAAAATAATATATAATTTTAAAGAAAAATTTGAAAAATTGGATCTAGATGGCATTAATGAACGGAATAGACAATAAAACTTGTATTCTGTCCGCAAATTATCTGTACATGAAATTGTGTGTGTGTGTGTTCATTATAATCCAATATGTTTCATATTTAAATATTAAATTTCTAAGTATTTCCTTTTAAATTTATATTATTATTATCTATATAATAAAATCCTTATGTCTTCCTTTCAGCGATCTCATTGGTTATAATAATTATGTGATATTTTACCTAGCCGTTTGGTAATAATATATACTTTCAACAATCATATTATATTGTTATTAATACTGTGTTTGAAATTTTTTAATTTTTTTTAAATATTTATCATAGATTTTATGGATATTTACAAGTGTTCATATAAGCAGTCAAGAATTCTAAAACTGTCTCGTTTCACCTATTTAAAAATAAAAATTTCCATCCGTTACTGATTTAAATTAACAGAAATTTCAAAGTGGAATAAATCTCTTTTGTTGCTTTAGTTGCTATAGCAACATAGTTTGATTTATTTTAATTTTTATAATTTTGTAGAAATTTTACAATTATAATCTTATTTAGCTGTAATACTTTATGCTTAAGTTAGACTTTGATTAGGCCTAATGACCAAGTGATGATGACCTATTAGAGATATCTAATATATTATACAGGTAGGCCTCGATTAGTGCGACTTATAAAATTGATACCGTTTTTCGGTTAGTGCGAGAAAATATTCGATTAGTGAGAGTTGTAAACACAGACCAGTCTTACTAACAAAGCTCCTTTTATGATGTCAATTAACAAATTACCGTTAATTTTCGGTTAGTAAAACCGAACGAGGAGCAGTCCAAGAACGGTCACACGATTTTGAAGGGGTGAAACATCAGAAAGATGGGCTTTTTGCCGTTAACTGTTTAACATTACTGTACTATTATTTAGCTTTGCTATCGTATACATACAGTAGAGTACAGAATTTTCTCTTTTAAAAAGTATCGAAATGGATAAAAGGAAGAACACTTTTGATGATAAAACAGGAAACGAAAAAAAGAGAAGTGATTACGCTACAGCAAAAAATGGATGTGATTGAGCGACATAAAAGCATTCTTTGTTAAATTTTTTTAAATAAGGATATCTTTACAAATTTATTTGCCTATTATATTGCTGTACTACCGATATTATTTATTTTCTTTTGTTTATTATCTGATTTCTTTATTTAAAATAAAACTTGTGAAAAAAATTTGTTTTTGTTATCTTTTGGTGTCGTATTCTGCTAATAAACAAATAGAAAACTTGTTAAAAATTTCTCATTGGTTCATTAACTTCGCTTATTAATGCTATCTGGAACTAATTTACTGATTCAATAAAGTTGCAATGCTTAATTGCAAATCGGCCTATTCACTCAATTCTCGACCCAGAATTGGCGGCCAGGCGGCGCTCAACTTCCGCTTTCAATTCGCTATTTTAGTTTTTATTTGGCGGTTAGTTTGATAATGATATGAGATGCAATTCCTGATAAGTTATTAATTTAGATGATGAACAATGATGTAAAATATGAAAATAAATATTTCTTAAACAGTTAGTGTTAAGTTTATTGTGGTTATTCATCATGAAGTTAGCTAATGGCTGGAATCTCATAAAGCAAGAACCAATTACCATATTTTCCATAGAGTTAATACTTCGAATAGTGCACGATTAGTGTGAGAAATTCATGGAACCAATTATTCGCACTAATCAAGGCCTACCTGTATATGTTTGTTCTTTGAGTGATCTCATTGGGTTACAATAACCATGTGATATTCTAGCTAATGGATATTGGGTTATAATGATCACATCTTTACTATCTAATCAGCATCATTGGATTATAATAGTCTCGTGCAATAATCATGTATCATTATAATCCAGTTACCAAATTAATGGCAGATGTCGAGTTCTATGCTGTTTATTATTTCAGTAAACTACTAATCTATGGTCATTACATCTGAAACAAGGATGTCCTTTGCTTAAAGTAATTGCATTGCCATTGTTGCCATAGCAACAAAATTTGATTTATTTTAATTTTTAGAATTTTGTAGAAATTTTAGTTATATTTGTTATTTAAGCCAGCAGCTTTTTGGACACATGATTTTCAATTTTTATTTGTCATATAATCTCTTTTTAAATTTTTTGGTGTCTCATAGTCCTTCAGTTCACTACCTTCAGCAATTCAGATCTGACAACACTGTTCTTGAGGCTTTTCGTTGGAGAGTGTACAGCAATGCTTTGCAATGTAAAATTGCAATGCTTGTGAATGCTTCTACTATGAAATTACCCTACAGCAAAAAGAAAAATGGACAACAAAAATAGACAGTCATTTAATAGATCAAGGATTACATTCCTCATCTAGTTTTTATTCACGGCCAAATTTTTTTTTTTACATATTTTACACCCCTTTCCAATCAGATTACTAAGGGATGGGGCCAGTTCTAACCACGGGCTGTATCCACACCCATGGAGAGGGGCCGGATGGTGAAGTTTTTTTGGGATGATGGGCCCACAGGAGTTACCAGACCCAGGACGCGAACCCAGGTCCTCTTGCGTGGCATGCCAACTCATGGCCAATTATATGTTGCCTTCTCTAGGATAAGTTTTAATTGTGTCAAAATTTTTGGAAAAACACAAACACGAAATCTAGTATATAAAGAGGATTAATTGTAGCAAACTTTTATTAAAATATGTAAAATGTTTATAACCACAAAAATTTGGGGTTTCAGCTAGTTTAAAATATAACTGTTTTAAAATATTTTTTTAGTATTTATTATAATATTTAAAATAATGCTTTTTAAATTCTCTTCCTGGATCCAAATTAATTCATGATAGAGAAATAATCATTTTCTGAATTTCTTGAGTTATTTATATTTGCATTAAAATTGAAATCCTCATTGGATCTTGAGATTATTCATGATTTTAGTTACTTAAACCATCTAAAATATTTATTATTAATATTAATTTAAATTTTTTTTAATTAATGGTAAACGAATAAATTATATAAATTCAGATAACTACAACAACATGTCCATATCCATTTAACAGGGTAGACAGTACTCAAAGAAGAAACAAAAACACTCATATTCCACCAATCAGGTGGCACCATACATCTCTATATAGATTTAGAAAATAGTGAAATACAGTGAAACCCCGATTTTGAAACTTTTCGGGGACCGGCCCG